>LIAE01007842.1:6447-31762 GCA_002287525.1 Diploscapter pachys | reverse complement strand
TCCAGGCACGCGATTTTCGCGTTTTGCACGCGAAGTGGCATCGCTGAAATTACAGGAATCTTTCCGATTGTTTCTTTCTAATAAAAGAATACTTTTGTATTCTTGCGTTCACTTTTTGTAATGTAAGGTTTTGCCAGAAATTCATTTTTATCGATTATCATACCCTGACAAGCGATGGTGCAGTTGAGTGCGTAGCCTTTGACGAGTATCGACTCGCGAGCGCTCTTGCCGTGCGCCTTCAACACGTTCACCGCGTTGATCGGATATGTCACCTGTAAATTCGTTGGTTTATTCATTTAAATAAAAAATTTTTTACCTTTCCAGTAGAATCGGTAACCTTGACGGCTTCAGCGGCCTCGACGCACATCGCAGCGAAGAAGTCCGAGTCGGCCCCGATGATTTTGGAGCTCATCGAAGTTTTGGCTGCGTTGATGATCGACTGGCGGCCGAGGTCGTCGATGGAAAACGAGAGATTCTCCTGAAAATTGTCATTTTTACCAGAGAAAAGAGTTCACTGAAAGTTCGTTATGCTTTCTTCTTTTTCCCAATATTTTAACTTCTCAAAATTGTATCAATTTATCAGGAATTACTCACGCCCTCCAAAAACCTATCACTTTGCATGATTCAAATATGCACAGCGATCCAATATACTTTTTTCTGTCAAAAACATACCTGAATGTACTTGACGGCCTCCTTGCAGGCCAGTCTGTACCCATTGATGACAGTCGTCGGATGCAGTTTGTTCTTGACGAGCTCGTCGGCCGCCTTCAGAAGCTCAGCAGCCACGATCACGACAGATGTCGTGCCGTCACCGACCTGCAAATGATCTCATAAAATCGGTCTTTAAGTATGACTTGAGTACTACTGATTCAGTCATGTTGAAGCTGGTGGTAAGAGAAACCAGGATGATTTTTCCCACAATGAATCAAATCTACCTCTTCATCCTGCAACTGGGCCAATTCGACGAGCACTTTCCCGGCCGGATGCTCGACCTCCAGCTGCTTCAGAATCGTCGCGCCGTCGTTCGTCACGATCACATCCTGCAATCATCTATGTTATGCTAATCCAAAAATTTTATTTGGTTTCTGTGAAAGAAAAATATCGGGAAATGGCCTTTTGTTCCGACTACCCACATTTTTAAGAGAGTAAGAGAGGGAGATAGAGGAAAGAAAAGTGGGTAGTTAGACAAATGGGTGTGGGTAGACTGGGTAGGCCGAATAGGAGGTCTCGGGAAAAATGTTTCAAAAGTTTCTATTTGATTGAAAAATGCTAGTTCCCCCATTTTCAAATTGATTATTGGTCACCAACTAAAATCTTCAGTTTCTCACCCCGACATCGTCGACGAGCATTTTGTCGAGTCCGACCGGGCCCAAAGACGATTTCACAATGTTGGCAATCGCTACGGCGGCCGTCACTAAAAATAAAAATGTACCCAAAAGCGGTATTTGGCAGCAAATTTACCAATAATGGCACCATTTGGTAACTTTAGTCTAATTTTATAAAAACCGATAAATTTCATAAATTCACCATTTTGCGTCCTGATGCTCTGTCCGGACGTGCGCTTGCCGGTCAGCGCCAGAATTCCCTCTCCTGCCATCGCCATGGTTGTCTGATCTTAATTGTCCCAATTAACTCGGTAATTGTCCCCAATTAAATAGAAAAACGACAATAATTGCCTGGAGTGAATTCGAGAAACACAACGCGATTAGCCCCAAAATTTACACGCTAAAAACGAGACGATAAAGTGGTTCCCCAGCTTCAACAAACAATTTCGTCGATTTGCGCGTTTTTCGCCTTTTAATTAGGCAGCTATCTTTTAATTAGCGGGTAATTAAGTTGATTCAGGGGCAATTAACTTGGGCAGACGATGGGCGAAACAGTCGGAGATCAGAATGTGCATCCCGACATCGTTACAACGAAGGTTGGAAAATATGCCGCTTTCTCTTCTTTTCTTTAGTTTTTTTTCTAATTTATTTCGCGTTGTTTTCCTTGTGATTAACTCCATTTCTCTATTCATCATTCTCTAAGATTTGCAAAAAGGGCAGCTCTTGACATTTTTAAAACTAATATTTCTTTTGATTTTTGAAAAAATTCTCCCAGGTTTTCCACTACATCGACGACGACCCGACCCCTTTTCTCTCGACAATTCAAACGCCGAACGGCGTCGTCACTCTCGGGGACTTCAAGCGAGTTTTCGATCGGAAGGGGTTCAAGTATTTCTGCAAGGAAGTCGATCCCGATATCAACAGGTGCTTTACTTGTGTTTGTTTTTTCTTCTAGTTATTTGTATTTTCCATTTTCAGCGAAGTCAAAATCGAATTGACCGATGATTTGGCGAAATTGCGAAAGTCAGCAACAGGAAGATACGAGTTGTATCTTCTCTCGATTCTCGGCCAAGGGACTCTTCCAAGAGCCGGCACTTTGCCAAGGAAGTACAAGGACGGAGTCAACGGGAATGATCGGGTAATTATCATAATTAGCCAACTTAATTATCATTAAAAAAAAAACCCCAAATCTGCCTGCCCTGGTATATTTTGGCCTGTCTCAAGCTCTTTATCTTTCTCTTCTTCGAGTCATTGAAGAATTAGTCTTTCAGTCCTCTCTTCCTCTTTGGAATTTAAAATTCAATAACTTTTTCAATGATTTATTAATTCCTGGTAATTTCTTTAATCATCTCAAAATATTCAGCCCCGTCGCCGTCGCAGCCTCGTCGATTTGGAAGGAATCGGTCAGTTCCCCGCCTCTCATCCACCGAGCAGCTTGAGCACTGTAATCTCGCGACGCGCTGGCGAACACTTGGCTGTTTTGGATACGTCGAACTCAGAAGACCCCTATCACTACGATGATTCGACCAGGTGAATAAATATTTAATTTTGACTGATTGAAAAGATGATTCAAATTAGGATTCTTTGTAACTTTGAAGCCTAGAAATTTCACCTCTTCTTGCAAAATAGTGTTTTGAAACGATACTCTGCTGCAATATCTTTTCTTTATTATATACAGATGTGACAAAGAACCCTAATCGCTGAGAAGTAAGTGCGAACTGAAATATTTAACCCCACTCCTCTTATAAACTTTATTTTCAGATTTTCGGGCTGCTCTCCAGTCTACGAGGCGTGCCACAATAATGGACGAGGAGTGTACGATCGGTATGAGGATGAGAGAATCAGGAAACGACGACCGAGAAAGGAGAGGTACAGAAGAGCCTATGTACCCAGCACGATCAGTTCTGCGACCGAGTCGAGGTGAGTGAACACTTTTATTTCCAATATTTTTTAAATTTATTTGATGTGGCTAATACAGACGAAACATACTTTATATTTCTCTCTAAAATTAAATCATTTTTGAAACGTATTTTCCTAGTTTGAATTTTTTTATAAATATCTTCAAATTTTTAGCATGGTGAGCTTCCGCCTGCCCCGCATTCTGGAAGTCAATGTGTCAGTCAAACCGACCGATTTCCTGGGCATCTCAGTGGTCACCTACGATGGTAACATCTTCGTGAGCGACATCAACCCGGCTGGCGCAGTGGCTAAGGACGGCCGCATCGAAGTGGGCGATCAGATCATCAAGGTTCGGATTTCTTAGCTTATCATATTTTTGCCAAGGACCTAATTTTAGGTCAATAAGATTTCCTTCGAGACATTGTCTGATGAACAAGCGATCGATGCATTGAAGGAGGCTGCGAGGTTGAAAAGGTTGGCGGATTTATTGCTCATGTTTTCAAACTAGTCACTAAGTCAAAAATATTCGAAAGTATTGACGTTCTTTTCATTTCACATACGGCATCGTCAATTAGAACAACTTTTGAGTAAAATGATGGGGAATTCGAAAATGTCGCTCCTCAAGTTTTCGCTGATTTTTCTTACGTTTATCCTTGTTTCATTGAAGCAATAGTACTATGGTTGCTAAACCTACAAGTTAAATTTTTAGGCCTGTGACTCTGTTCATCGTGAAAACCGCGAGATCCACAGACTACGATCCTCTCTCGACATTGGCTTCAGAAACCCTCCCACTCGACGTCGATTTGTGGGTCCAAACTGCGGTTCAGCGACAGCAAGAAATGATGAACAAGGACGGACTGCAAGAGGATATGTCGCAGACTTTCGCTGAAGGAACTCTAGCTTATGATGCGGAGACAGATGAAGAGGTTGGTTTTTCTTATTTTGAATTTCATTTTTTCTGCGAATATTCTCGTTACAAACCTTTATTCTGTTTTAAGAGAAAAAAAAACTCTTCGGGGAAAATTATTTCCAGCCAAGAAAAGCTATTGATTCAGGAGAAACTCCTCTACGATCAACGAAGAAATGGAATTCCGAAGACGGTGCTGGAACGAAACGAGCGGAAACGGGAAAATGAAATGAATGGTCTGATCACGAAGGATTCCAATTGTAGATAGTATTTTGTGTTTCAGAGAGACTGCAATTCGTGAACAATGCAGAAGTGCAATTGACGTCGAGCATCGACCCGATGTACGTCATTCGGGCAATGGTTCAGAAGAGCTCCACGCTGCAGGTCAAGAATCGAAAATGGCTCAAGATTCTCGTCCCCAATTCTTTCATTGGTGAGTAATTTCGTCGAAGTTCTCAACCAGATATTATTTTAATTTTCAAACAACTTATAAAAGTACATTTTGAAACATGCCCAAGCCCATTTCGAGTAGGTGTTTCAAGAAATGTAATGATTTTTGAGAAATTGTTTGTAATTACCGAATCGATCAATTTGTAATTGACTTCTTTTGAATATCTTCTGAAACTTATCCAATCTATACCAAAGGAGATGTTTCAAGAGATCTCTAAAATATTTTGGTTTTTGATAAATTGTTTGCAATTACCGAATTATCCTAACCTGGAGACATTTTATTTGGAAATTTACTGAAACCTATCCAAACTTATTTGAATCAAGTGTTCCTCGCTCCTTTGAAAATGTTTTTTTTTCCTTTTGACTACTTTCGACATGAAACTGATCAACTTTCGAATGATTTCACTTTAGATTTTCTTTGAAACTATTTACTTTTTCAGGAAGCGATTTGGTCGAGTGGCTAATGGAGAATTTGGTGGACTTGAAAGACAAGAAGGCAGCCAGACAGTATGCTTCGAGACTCCTCAGCAAGGGACTCATTAAGCACGTCGTCAGCAAGTTGACGTTCACTGAAAAGTGCTATTACGTTTTCGGGGGTAAGTTGTTTTGTATTTTTCATAATTTTTCTTGTAGGTTTTCAAGATGTGTTTAAAATATTTGTAATTTTGAATATGCAATGTTTTAATAGATTGCTTACTTCCAAAAGTTGAACATTTATAGATTCTGTAGTTCATTTATTGAACGACACTAACAATTCGAACGGCACCGGTGGCACATTCCATAACGAAATCACTACTGAAGTCACTTACGTTGGATCTCCTGCGCCGGCTGGTAAAGAAAACGCCTTTTTGGCAAAAAATTATGCAAATTTAGGATTGCAAAGTGCGATGCCGGTCCGAAATCGGTTACTGCATCAGCTGGAAACGACGATGCTGAGTCCGGTCAGCTACGACACAACTTGGCAGAGAAGGAGGAAGGATTGCGAGAGTCCTATGGTAAAGATTCGAAAATTACAGTAGTTTTTCAATTCATTTGGCTCGTTTCCTCTAGCTGAAATTATTCTTATTATCTGTTTGGATTTAAATGTCGAAATTATGTAACATATGCGGAATGTGCTTTTTTGTCGAAATTCAACAATGGTTCAGACGAACGACTACGCTTCGATGATCGGCGTGGACAGCAGCACGTCGTACAATCGAGGCATCAACGCGGGGGCGTTGCCCTCCTCCACTCTGCAACATACTTCCACTATGCCTTCCACATCCCGGTCGGTACTTTGCCAAATCTTGGAATATGTTTCACTTTTTAATTGAGAATGCTTTGAGAATATCTTCAATTTGATTGAACCCCCAATTGTTGATTAAGAACAACAGTTGAAAGAAAGGGGAATTACTGTAGCTCTTCAGAATTCCTCCCTCGACAGCGACAGCGTCCACGATGACGTCCTCGAACCGTCACCATCAACCCCCGAACACTCCCCTCTCGACAGACGCATTCGCGCCGCCCTATCCCTCTCCCTGCGAAACTGAATTCGAAGACGATGACAAGAGGAGGATCCTCAACAAATCGTAAGACATCTTTTGAAGAGGAAGGAGAAATGTAAGTTTTTTCCCAACTAAATTGTGTGAAGTATTACTTTACTTTGATTTCTTTTTTTTAATTACTCTCCTTGGTGATAAGGGATTGGCCAATCTAAAAGTTTCAGGTAAAGTAATCTTCGAGAAACGTACTTTGTAAGATTCGCTTATTTATTAATTTTGTGTGCTACTTCCTCATCACAGTGCTATTAAAACTTGCCTTTTGTAAAGTTCCTTCCTCTTTTAATTTAGGTCTGGCCTAAGACAAAGGCAAAGTTGAGAATTACCTACAGTATGCTTTCGTTGACGTGTATTTTGGCGCTAAACTTGGAAATTTTACAATTTCGACTATTTCCTTAACATTTTTAAGAACAACGACAATTTCATAGCTTTTCGTGTTACGGTTAAGCCACTCGTTCTTGCTGAAAATTTCTATGAAATGTATTTTACATGTAATTTTATTTATTTTCCGTGTACGTTTCAAGTTTTAATTTCTAAATAAAGTTTCAGGAGTAAAGATCATGATAATGACGAAAATGGTCCCAAAACCATGGAATACCTTTAAATTTTTAGATTCTGTTCTTCAAACTTACCTAAAATTCGAAATTTTAGGTAACTGTTTTGAACATGTCGCGTCACGCCACTTTCGAGTCGCATACGGGCGATCCCGAAAAGGATCTGGCCTTCGAGAAGGAGGCTAGGAAGAGATACATAAGTGAGTATTGTAGTCTTTTCTAGGAATATAAATGATAGGTTTCACATAATTTACATATGTGCAACGAAATGATGGTTCTGATAAATTCATGATAAGATTATAAATAACGCAGAAAAACTAAAACTTTCTTGGAAAGACACAAGTTTATCTATTTAGTTATTATGCTTTTGAAGTCAAAATACATGGAGGATACGTTTCAACAACTTTACAAAATCTTGACCAAGAAATTCATTTATTGTTTCTACGTTTCAGCATATCTTGAAAATAGAAATTCATCACAATTTTACCCAAACTGCTAGAAGTTCTAAATTACCGTAGTCTTTTCATTTTGCAGGCGATATGGACGACCCTGTGCCTCACGAAGTGCAAGACTACTTGGTGTACTTCTCGAGAATGATCGAAGAGGAGAACGTCGGGGAGATCCTCAGTCTCTACGATCAGGCCTTTCCCGAGCTCACTGAAAGGTTTGTCTCACATTCTGAGGGTGTCGATAGATTGTATCACAAATAAATCTGCTTACTCTCCACTTTTTCAAAAGCTTTTCTAAAATTTCAACTTTCAGATATTTCCTCGAGCGCATGTGGCCCGATGAGACTATCGTGGAGAATATCGTTGGAAGCGGTTAGTCAATTTTTAAATCGAGCGCAGTTGCAGAACAAATTATCTGAAAAAGATTGTCGCCTTTATCGAGAGACTTTGAAATGTGCAAAATAATTTTATTATACAAACTAACACTTGGCATGTATGAATTGCAATACAGTTTCTTCTCTCGTTTCAATATACTTCTGAAACATATAAGCCATAAGTCAACACATTTGAGGCAACCGCTTGTTCATCATCCTCTACAAGGAGCTGTACTATCGCCAGCTGTACGCAAGAAATTCGCGTGGTCCGTCGCTTACTCATCGCTACGAGTCCTTCATGAACTATCAGGTTATTCCTTGCCTAAATTCAAATAGCAAGATATGATAAGTGATACATTGATGATCTCATGACATTGCAAAAAATAAAAATATCATTTTTTTTTTAAATGTGATGACTTTACGGGACTTCAATTTGATCTGAAATGCAATTGCTATTTGTCGAGATATCGGACCGCTTTTTCATGCCGTTTTTCTCTACTCTCGCCCTTTGGCATTTCGATAAATAGAAAGAGTCCGAGATCTGAAAGAATTAGACAAATTGCAGGACCTGTTCTCTGAGCTGCTCTCGAGCAAAGAGCCCGTGGTGCTGAGTCTGCCCAATGTCTGGATGTGGGACATCGTCGATGAGTTCGTTTATCAGGTACGGCATTTTGAAATGAGATAAATAACCATTCAGCAGTTTTAAATCGAGAAATTTCCTATGTCCAAAGTAATATATATTGTTTATTTTAGTTCCAAGCGTTCTGTCTCTACAAGGCGAATCCGCAGAAGCGCAATCCGGCAGAAGTCGATGAGCTCATCAGCATCGAAGAGAATCAGAATGTTAGCTTTTTTTGTTCATTTTAAATTTTAGAATGAAGGTTCTATCATTTTTTGCTAGTATTATCTTTCTTCAAATTCGTCTGAAACTTAAAAATTAGCGACTTTGAAAAGGTTTTTGTTTTGCAGGCCTGGAAAATCTATCAGGTGCTGAATATTCTCTACTCGCTGCTCTCCAAGTCGCAGATCAACGAGCAACTCATTGCTATTCGCGAGAAGAGTTAGTTTCTGACTTATTTTTACTTTTATAAATAAAATGTATCCTCCTTATCATATCACTAGTCATTCAAAACATTTCAAATATTATGATCTTTTGAAACCTACAAAATTAAATCGCATTTTTTGAAAATTTGAATACTATTTTTAAAATACTCCGAGTACCCAAGTTCTATCAACTTTCTTTCGATGACGTTCAAAATAGAATTCTTTTGAAACTTACAATTTATATTTTCATCGTTTATTTCACGTGAAAACTTTCAGGAAATCCCGACTCAGTTGCTGACGAATTCGGCCTGTCGGATTTGTACTTCAAGCTGGGCTATTTCTCGCTGATCGGCCTGCTCAGAACCCCCGTGCTTCTGGGCGATTATCACCAGGCTCTCAAGACCGTCGAGAATATCGATTTGGATCCTAAGGTATTCGTTTTTGAAATATGTTTCAAAGGGCTGACAAATCTATCAGATTGCAATTCTAATAATACTTCTCTCTGACATTGAGTGTATAGCAAGAATAAGTTTCAAATAGATTCTAAGATTATCTTCTTTCGTCTCACTGACTGATATTGATTGGTAAAATAGAGCCTGAATGAATGGAACAATTTGAAATAAGTGTCGAGAATTCCTTGCTTCCAGGGCCTGTACAACACAGTGCCGACGTGCCTGGTGACCCTGCACTACTTCATCGGCTTCTCGCACATGATGATGCGCAACTACGGAGAGGCCACCAAGCACTTCGTCAACTGCCTGCTCTTCATCCTCAGAACCAAGTCTCTCCAGACTCAGCAGCAGAAAAAGAACTTCCAGTATGATGTGGTTAGTGATTTTGTTATTTTATGTCTCGAGCGTTGCTCATGACCGAAATACGATAATGAATTCTCAAAATAAGCATTTCGTGAAACTTATCTGCAACTTCTTATTTTAGAAGAAAATTTAAAATTTTTTTGTATTTCAAATATTCTTGTTATTGGCGCTGATTATGAATGCTCAAGATAGCCATTCCATGAGGCATACATGCGATAGGTTTGAGATTTTGGGCATTGATTATGCCATTGTTGTAGATCAGCTACTATAATTTACTCGAGACGTTTAAAATAATTCCCTGAAACTTGCAGTTATTATTTTCACTTAAAGTTAACGTTTCATTTTTCAGATCGGCAAAACCTTCGACCAGATGTTCCACTTGCTGGCTATCTGTCTCTCGATTCAGGTAATTAATTTTAGCAGCATGGAAAATTCGCAATATTTCATAACCCGAGAAATAGTTCGTAAAAGAGGAAGAGCGTTTTCTTATCCCCTTCTAGTCTACATGCTTTTCGCCAAGTCCCGAGTTTTCCAAAAATGCCCTTTTATTTTTATCCGCGAAAAAGTAAGATATTCCGAGTTTTAGCCCGTCCGCATCGATGAGAGCATCGCCTCTCAGCTGGCGGAGAGATGTTCGGACAGAATGAGCAGAATGGCCAACGGGGAGATCGACGAGTACAAGGCTGCTTTCCAGCTGGGGTACTGTACTTGTATTATTGGAATTTGCAATTATAAAATCTGTGTTGAATTCTGTATGTGTTCAAGTAGTTTCTTTAAAGAATCATTTTATATCTGAAGATATTAGACAACACTGGCGTCGAAAGAAATGAAAAATTTGAAGTTACTAAAAAAGTGATTTTGCGGATGGATTCTTTTTCAGTTGCCCGAAATTCCTCTCCCCTACAACTGTGGTTTATGAGGGCAACAACCAGTCGAAAGAGCCTCTGCTTCGTCAGTGTCAGGCCTTCCTCGAGGGTATCGAGTCCCAGATCGCACTCCCTATCCTCAGAGGATATCTCAAGGTAGTTCAACTGCCTCTCTAAACAAGTCCAATAAATAAACTCACTGAAATTTCGCTTAAACGTTTTTTTTTTCCCTAATTATCACTTCACAGCTGGATTAAACGATAACCTTAAAATTCTCAGATTATTAAGGAAATTTTGATACCTATTCAGATATAAGATGAAAGTCGATATTTTGTTTGATATATGTCCTTTTCTGGATGTATAGCTGATTTTCGACAATTATTTTCAGCTGTACACTTCCCTGCCGACTAAGAAGTTAGCCTCGTTCATGGACGTGGACGATGCCAATTACGACTCCTTCCTGGGGAAGCTTCTCACGTACAAGGTTATTTTTGGAGATAGCTTCATCCTTAAATCTTGTCGAATGCAGCAGCATTATCGCATTATTATTTCAATCTTTTTTTTCAAATTGTCCAAATCTAGATGATCGTGAACGAGCTGGGCAAGGACTATCAGGGCTCTGCGATTCAGGACGACGACGAGCCCAACACTGACATCGACTTCTATGTCGACAAGGTCTGCATCTTTGACAAATGGGACAAACTCCTATCTTATTTATCTTATTCAAGCTTTCTAAAATTTCCGCAATCCTTAAATTAGTGAAACGTATTTTAAACTTTTCTTTTAAAAAATCAGATCAGGTCATCTTATTATTTTTATCAAAGGATAAAACTATCGTATTAAATTGACTTGGAAATTACTTTTATCAGATATTTCTGAAACTTATGATGTTTTTTGTACAATTGTAAAGGATGATATCTTCATGATTTCACTATATGCCTTTGGATATTCACTTTGCTAAACAATTTCTGAAACTTATTAAATGAATTGATCGTAATTCAGGACATGATCTGCATCGCGGACACGAAGATCGCGCGTCGCGTCGGGGAGCACTTCATCCGTCACATCCTCAAACTCAACGACGTCCAGAAGATGCTCAAGAACATCGACGTCAAGCCCTGAGCGTTTTTCAGAGCAGAAGATTGTTTCTTTTCTTTTATTCTTCAAAATGTTAACGATTATTTTTGTCTTGGTTTTTTTCCTGAAAATCGCTCGATGTATGATTCGGAAGTTATTGACTTGGAATTTTTCAAGGTCTTTTTTTCGAAATTCCTTTACATCAGCGTTAATTATCATTTTTAAAGTTTTTCTTTCGGTAAATTATCCTTTAGTTAATTGTCTGATTTATGGGGTAATTCCCCACTTATCTCTCCTAATTATCATAATTATTTTTTGTTATTGGTTGGTTTTATCGAAAATCTAAACGATTGTTGATTCAAACACTTCAAATTTATTTAAAAAAGATGAAAATTCAACAAAAACAACACTCAAAAATGAATCAAAAATTCAACGCAACAACTCGAAGAAGAAACTCACTTTGTAATTGCAAAAATCCTGTTTTATGAAGATTAGGATATTCTGCGCTTTTAAAGCGAGATTGAAAATTTAAAAGCAAAAACAAACAAATGAAGTAAAGTAAAACTTTAGAGAAATTGCAAGAAAGCTGGATAAGAAAATGAGATTTTTGGATTCGGAAATAAATTCCGGGAGAAAATTCATAAGATCAAAAATGATAAGCGTTTTACTGGGGCATTTCCTCCTTGGGTCCATCTCCGCCTTGCTGCTTTTTCGTGCCAGAAACGATGTCGTCGATGCGCAGAAGCATCACCTAAAAATATTTTATTTAAAATTTACGAAACTAGGTAATTTGAGAAAGTAACTAATAATTCTTCTGAAAAATATCCATTTTGGACGGAACAATTATTACAAAGTGCTACGCTTAAAAACTGCTGTTCAACAACATTCGTATTTCTTCGGAAAGAAAAAGATAACAAGAATACCGAAGTCTCGATGGCAGTCTTGAAGACTTGGATTCTGACGGTCAACGGGTCCCAGATTCCGTGGGTCTTCATGTCCACCTAAAAATAAAAATAAATAGCTTTTGAGGCTATAAAATCCCCTACCAACTCTCCAGTGCATCCATCGATTCCCCAGCTCCAGTTGTCAGGGGACTGAGCGTGTTTGGCCCGCAGAGCCGTCAGCTCACGGATCGTGCTGCCTCCACAGTTCTGGATCAGAGTGCGCGGGATCACCTGGAATTATTATTCTTTTTGTCAAATTTTGTTTATATCAGATAGTATATCGAAGGGCTATTGGATGTAAAACTATTGAGATTTTTATAGGTAGTTTTTGAAACCTATGGTTACTAGTCTTTATATACTTTTCAATGGAAACGAGGATTTATAAATTGCTAGTTCTAGAAGTCAATAATCTCTTTCCAAATAAACCAGAAATCCATTCAAAACAAACCTCAAGAGATCTGGCGATAGCCTTGTAGGGCCACTGGTTGACTCCCTCGATGGACTTGCCCTTCTCAGTGATCATCTGAGCGAGGGCCATCTCGAGGGCACCTCCACCAGGCACTAGACGCGGGTTGAGCAACACGTTGCGCACCACGTACAGGGCGTCCTGCAGGTTGCGTTCGATCTGAAAGCTCCCTTTGAGTTCTCTGCTCCACCTTTTATTCCAGAAACACAACTTCTTGAAGAGTTACTCAGTTTATTCTGCCACCAGAAGGACAAATAGCTAATGTTTTAAGTGGAAGTATTGGTAAATAATTAGGTGGACTTGCCAAACACACTTAGGAAACAAACCTCATTGATCACATCCTTGCTAGGTCCACGCAATACCACAGTGCAGGCCGTAGTCTTCGACGAGGTTACGTAGGTGTAGTACCTAGATTTTCAGTTTTAGGCTGAATACAAAGCCCACATTTGAATAGAAGCATTTTGGAAGAGGGGTATTTTCCGGATCAAGAACCAGATCGAGCATTTTAGAGTAAATTCGAGGTCAAATCGATAATCAAAACGTTGAAGTCGTCTTCTTCGTTTGCCAGATGTAGCGTAAATCAACATACTCGTCTCCGATCTTGGTGATCTCGAAGAGTTCGGCCTGTGTTCCGACGTCCTCCTCGCGCAGATCGCACGTGTCGTTCAGAATGCGAGCGCCGCACACTCTGCAAATCAAAATAAATTGTTTTTATACGTTTCAGAAATTCTATTAATTTCAGTTGAACTTTTTTTGTTATTATAAGCTCGCTAAACTCGTGAAATACCATTTCCTATTGTCCCCTCAAAAATATTATCTTCAGACCGTAGTTTGCAAACATCGCGTTTTTTCAAGAAAAATATGCGTTTACCTAGCCAATCTGTTGTTGTCAGTCTTCTTGAGTCTCCTGATGGCAGTGATGCCGGCCTTGAGCAGGAAGTGCTGTGCCAAATCGGACACGCCCTTCTCTGTGAACACGAGGTCTGGCTTGAGTGCGATGATCTCGTCGCACTGCTTCCGGATCGCTTCTTCTTCCTGAAAATTTACAATAAAAATAGGAATTGTTTTTCAATGCAAACACTATCTTCTTCAAAAACTAAACTTCCCGATTTTTTCAGAGAGCAGAAGATTTACTTTTCTTTTTCAACCTTAAAAAATAACCTGTTGGAGAATCTTGGTGATGTCCTCCTCTTTGAGAATCTCCAAGGAAGTCTGCGATTCTCCCTTCTTGTACTCCAGATTGCAGTCCAGCAGAACGATGCGCGGGTTTTCGATGCGACGACGCATCTTCGCGTGAGTCACGTCCTGAAACAAATATCTTTCATTTTTTCTAAAATTATTTTCAACAATCTACAGTATAAACTCCATTAACCGATAAAAATTGATTCAAATTTCTAATTCTTTTGAAACATATCATTAATTGTGATTTTTATTCATTTTTAAATTCACTTCACTCAGTCACGTCTATTAACAAGGGTCTTTTGCTTGCGAAACTTGCAGATTTCAATGCACGAGGGCGTGACTTGCCTTTGTTACTGAGAATGAGCGAGTGCATCTATTAACTAAACGTTGACTGTATTGACAGTCATGAATAGCTATCAGATTTACAATTTTCAGAAGCTTATTTAAAAATCCGACCTTATTGAGGACGACTCCCTTGATGACGGCCGAATCCTCGATTCTTCCACCGGGAATTTTCTCGATTCTGAAGGAAATTCATCAGTCTCCCTATATTCTTCACTTATCCCCTACCTGCAGTATCTCTTGATGTCGATCTCATTCACGCCAGCCTTGCTGACGTGAATCGTTTTGACCGCGTCCAGGGCGATCTTCACGGCCAGATCCATCCAGTTCGAGATGATCTTCGTGCCCAGACACGACTTCACCACCTCAGCAATCTGGAAAATACTCATTTCAGGATATTTTGATCGATAAAATTCGAATTTTATCTCACTTGTTCATCATTGGTGACGTCGATTTGCTTGCTGAATTTCTCCTCGGCCCACTGGATCATGTCCTCGAGAGCCTGGCGATAGGCCTAGAAAATTAAAAGTTTTTTTTTTCGAAGAATAACAGTTTCAAATGAAATGCACCTGAATGATGAGAGTGGGGTGGATTTTCTGCTCGAGGAAGGCCTGTGCGTTGGCCATCACCTCTCCGGCCAGAACGATCACAGAGGTCGTTCCATCGCCTGTTTCCTCGTCCTCAAAAATTCAAAATCGCATTTTTTTATTAAGTTTTAAAGCTGTACCTGAGTTCGAGCGATCTCGATCATGCTCTTCGCCGCTGGGTGCTTCACCGTGATTTCACTGAAATTCGAGATTCCAGAATTCAAAACACACACACACACACACAATCAACTCCAAATTCCTGGACAATAACTCATCAGTGTTACAATTTTTCGAGGCCTGTGTCTTTTTTCAAATATGTGTCCCTGAGTCTTATTCAAGGAGCCCGCTAGGTTCTTACACAATTTCAAAATGTTTTATCTTCCGAAAAAAAACCGACCGGAGAATGGCGTTTCCGTCGTTGGTCATGACGATGCCGCCCATCGGGTCCATCAGCATTTTGAGCATCGCTCGCGGACCCAGACTCGTTCGAATCACATCTGCGATCGTCTGGAAGAAAAGCAAATAATATTTGAATTTTTATAAAATCTCCCGCATTTCATAAGTTTCAAAAGACTCGTAAATAATATTTGTTTAGGATATTCTGTTCTCTGTCTTTTTTACCGCTTGAAATCTTATCCCTAATCATTTATTCTTTTTTTTTCTAAATAATCATTTAAAAAAAAACTAAAAATTATAAATTTCAAAAATTCGAGAGTATAATTTCTGACCTTGCAGGCGGTGATGTTGCCGATCTGGACCTGGTGTCCGCTCTCCCGCTTGGTTCCCTGACTGAGCACGATGATGGGCTGACCTCCGGGACGCATCATTTTCGCTGAAACCACAGAAATTAGCCCCGAAATCCGAAAATCCAATAAATTCTTCGAGAAGAATAACGCGATTTTGCCAAATTTCGCCCGCTAAACGCCGCACGAGAATGCATTGATTGACCCTCGGTATCCAGCAGGCCGTCTCTAATTTTCGCGATTTGATTGATTTTCTCCGTTAGCTACCTCGCGTTTCTTCGACATAATTAGGCCAATTAGCCGATAATTAGTCGGGTTAATTGCAGCGAGCCATTCTCTTTGTTCAACACAGCAACTTTTGAACGGGTCTATTAGACCGGTGGTTCGACATGTTCCGAGGTGATTTTCTTGATTTTTTTCACAGAACAGGCAGATATTTTCTAATTTCTTCCTAGAAAAAGATACTTTCCCGTTTTAAAAATAGTTTTAAAACTTTCAGACTACTCGGACATGAATCAGCACCCACAAATGCCGCCGAACCAACGGAACGGACCGCAGTTCTTCAACCCGAGTGGGGGGTCGCGAATGGCCTCGACTCCCTCTGTAGTCACTGCTCCGCGCATCCAGCCGGCCGTGTTCTCCAGCTCCGGAAATGTCACTTATGGAGTGGGGCATGGAGAGCAAGTTATGGCTTGGAGGGACGAAGACATGCATCAGCAGGTCAGAGTTTAGAAGAAGAAAAAACCTGAAATTGTGGCTTATTGGAAAGTTCAAAGCACTATGAAAAGTGTCGGAAAGAGGAAAAATTTTCGATCTTTCCAAATCACCGCTCTTTGAACTGAGCGATTTTTAAAGATACTACACTTTTATCTCCATTTCTTTTTTGGAAGTCTCGAAGATTTGGATAAAATGATTTTAAGATAGGTGAAAATGACATAAGCGATTCATATTTTTTTTCGAGATCTTAATCCTGATAATATGAAACTTCTTCAGATGTCTCACCAAATGAACCCGATGATGCAGTCGCAGCCCAATCTGATGGAAACGCCCTTCGTCAAGCAGGAAGTCTGGCGCAACGAGATGAATTCCATGGAGATGGGCGGGTGGAGGTCAGGAATTCCTATAAATTTCTCAGCGAATTGTAATCTTTCAGTAACGAACACCAATCTCCCGGTCCTCAATTCAGTCAGATGCACCCTGAAATGGGCCACAATCCGATGCAAATGCAGCAGCATCCGACTGGGCAGTTCGATCGGAACATCTCCATGGAAGAGGTGGGGTGAAAACGATACGTTTAAAAATTGCATGAAAAGGAGTTGCTTGAGAAATGTAGTTCTAACTCACTGCTACGAATGTCCCTGATGCACAAGTATGCTTACATTTCAATGGCTATTCTCAATTTTACAAAATTTCGAACGAAACATGCACTTGTAACATTGACTTGGAGTGTATTATCAGGAATATGTTACTTTTTTCGAAAGTAACTTGTTTCTGAAGTTGAATGTTGCCTTTTAACACATTTGTGTTGTGCTCTCAGTTGTCTCGAGTGCGCGCATACTTAAGCCTAACTGAATCGCTTATTCCCGGCACATAGTACTGTAGTCAAACAGCAACATGGAAAGCCACAAGTTCATAAGCCATGAGAAATAGTTTGGAAAAAGATTCTTTTTCCCTACCAAAGCTTCACACTATTTCGCATGGCTTGGGGTTTCCAAATAACCTCACAATCGAATGGGTCGGAAATACGATTTCGACTTCAAAAAATGTCTGTCCCGACTCATCTCCGTCATGTACACTTGCATGAGCTTGAATTTCCGAAGATAAAAAATGACAAAGAAAAATTTAGGCAGTCCAGGTGCAAATGGACATGATAAAGACGTTGGAAAAGCAACAGCGCAAAGGGGAACACGACAAAAGAGAATGGGGATCCTGGACCAAGTTGGAGAGTTCACAGGAACCCGTTCAGGTAGGATATATAAGATGCTACAATGCAGACTTACGACTTTTCCACCGCAACTATGATAACCAAATTTCGAAAAAAAAACGTTCCAAGTCTGATTACTTGTTTCTCTCCGCATATAAAATTGTTGAAGAAAAAAAAATATTCCAATACACAAAGCATATTCTGCTCTTTATGCTGTTCATTTTGATAGTTTTGATGTTAAACAAACGCTTCCACCATTGGATTGCTTATTTCAAGATACTTTTACTTATTCTATGAAACATATTTTAACTTGAAATGCATCAATTTCAGGACAGAGATCTGCGAGTTTTCCTCCCAGTGGACAAGGACGAGAGAATGGACAGTGACCATCGACCGGCCAGGCAGTTTGTCCAGAAGAGGGTCTGGAATGGGCCTGCACCCGGGGAGAGACCCACTTCGAGCAGGGAAAGGCACGGGGAAAGGGAGAGGTCCAGATCGCCTGATAGGTTAGGAATCTTTAAAAAAAAAAAGAAAAGGAAGAAAGGAACCATTTTTCTAAATTCGTACAATTTCGAGTAAACCTAATTATATTTTTAAAAAAAAACTGCCAACTTCTAGAATTATACAAAATTGTGGAATAAAAAGCAAAGAAAACTACCCTTTCCAGAAACAAAGACAAAGATGCACGCAGACGAGGTTCCCGCTGGAACGACAGCGACAAAGCCAAGGAGGACGAGAAGGACGAGAAGGATTCGGAACAGCGCAAGAGTCAGGATAAAGACAGTAGAAAGGAAATAAAACCGGAGAAGGAGGCAGACAACAAGGTTAGTTTGAAGACTTTTCTTTCTTTATTTTTTAAATTTGCACGAAGCATGAAAACTGAACAAGATTAATCATTTCTATTGATTGAAAATCAAAGAAAGTTATTGAAATAAGCTTGATTCAAAATTGAAGAATAGAAATTTTTAATGCAAATATTGTTTGCTAAAATAAGAACTAACTTTAATAAAAATCAAAAACAAATGTCAAACACTGGATAATTTATTGAACAAGTTCGTTGTGAATTGAAGAATTATGACCAATAGAAAAATGACGATCAAAAATTCAATTCAAAATGATAGGTGATAAGTTTTAAAATTGAAAATAAATGAAAATCGAAACATGAAGTGAAGGACCAGTTTTCCTTCATTCAAAAAGAAATTGAAACTTTTTATTCATGAAGTTCTTTTAAACATATGAAAACATTGATTTATGAACGCGAGTTTACGTTTCAACATTATAATAAAAGGCAAAAATTTCCACATCAATGCTTCCTTAAAATATTCGAAATAATAATAATCCCTATGTGAAACATATCTAATGTTTCAAGTCAAATAGAAAACTAACAAAATATTCAGAAATTGTTTATAAAAACTAAAAAAATCTCGTTGAAAATGCAAAATGAGCTTCAAAAAATAATGAAGAGAAACAAAGTGTTTGATTTTGTAGAGCGGTGAGGCGTCGTCGTCAGAACTGAAGACCGCTGAATCCGCATCGACTTCCGAAAAACAGTCTGAACAGCCTGAACCAGAACCGGAGCGCGCACCTCCCGTCAAGACCTCTGAATCGGCGCCCAGTTCTCTTTCTACCCTAAAATCGGATTCTGCTCACCGCGAAGATGCTCCGAAAGATTCCGACCTCCGAGAACTCGCTAATGATGACCAACCTGCTCAGAGAACGACGCAGACGGACGAGGAAAGGTCGATCGGACCTGCAGGAACAGAGTCAGAGCAGCTCGAAATGACTGATGACACAGGGCCCGAACAGGAACAGAGATCTGCGGAACCCGCTCCGAGCAATAAACCGAAAAAGGACTTCCAACTGGTGGTGCTCAAAGAGGCCGCTTTCGAAGACGTTCACCTATTTCATTTGAAACCTAAGCCGTGGAAACAACGCAAGTTCCGCAGATTCGGTGCAGAGGAAGGAGAACAGACAGAGGGCAATCAAGAGGAAGACAGAGAGGGGGAAGGCAAAGACCAGACAGAGTGGAAACGTCACAGGAGAGAGAAGAACGAACGATGGTCAGACGTCTACGAGACGATGGTCCAGGAAAGGAAGAAGGCCGCTCAACTCGCCACGAGCAGCACCATTCCTCCTGCACCTGTCTCGCAGATTCCTATGAATAGGTAAGGACATTTTTGGTTGAATTGAGAATATGACGATTGAAAAAATGTCGAATTTTAAATGATTGAGAACAGGAATCGTGATCGAGAAAAACGAGAATTAAAAATGGTTTAAAGTTAGAAATAATCGGCAAGTTTTCGAGTATGCTTATTGCGATTTGTGACGATTTTCAAAGGATTCGGATTTAGTGTAGCTTCGTTGCTTGTAAAGGTTGAATTTGACTCATTGCAAAAACGACAGAATCATCGCAACACATTATTTGAAAACCAAAAGAATACTGAAAATTCGAAATTAATGCAATTACAGATACCTGAAAAGAAAGAATTGTCGAATTTCAATACTTTCAAGACATTAAAACAAGCATGAAAAATGATCGTTAGAATATTTCGAAGAAAACTAAAACATCAAAACTACAACTGAATTAAAAGTGATAAAAGTTGACAAAAATCAATAAATTTTACCAATCTGAAGCGCATCACTCAATCTAAAATCCGATGGAAATTTCGAAAACTTGAAGATTTTTTACCATTCTTCATCAAAATGAAATTTTAACAAGTCAAATTTAAAAGAAAAAAAATCTTTAAATTGATTTATTGAAACTCATCTAAACTTATCTTTTACAAAGCTTAACAGAAATCATATAGAAAAATCATGATTGATTTTCTTTATATCTTGTTTACCTGCAGAAGTTCGTTGCTTCCTGCCCCTGGTCATGCGCCTATGGGCGTGCCATCTGGAATGGGAATGGGTCAGGTCCCACCCGCAATGGTACCGATGCATTTGCAGCAGACGACACCTGGTTACGGCCCTTCTCAGCAACTCGCTGGCCCGGCTGAATACCCGCAGGTATTAAATTTATTTTCAAGCTAGCCTAAAAAAACTCGAAGTTCAACCTTCGAGTTTAGATTAGCAATTTTGAATTTCATGAAACGACAATTTAGAAAGCAACTCTTATCTAATATTCTCTAGGATTTGTTTTTTTTCCATTTTATTTACTATTATTGCACAGTGTAGTTCTAAATAACCAATAAGTTTCTAGAGTTAAATTGAACTCATCATTCGGATTTCAGCAAATCCCCTATCATCAGTTGGCCTACCCTTCTCCCGGAATGCCCCGCCCTTCGATGCATCCGCAGATGACGCAGTCAATGCCTCATCAGTCAGTCATGCCATCCAGTTCTATGCACATGCAACAAGGTACAAATTTTAGCGTTTTTTTATTACTTTTTCAGGCATTTAAAATAGTTAAAGAATTGAAAATTATGACGTTACGAGATGATTTTGAAACATAGTTGAATCATTATATGAAAACATTAAAATATTGAAAGATGAGAATTTTTCAGCGGGAATGCCGATGCAGCCCTACCCTCGTGCACAATACCCCGAAGGCTACTCTCAGTCATCCACTCAATCTCCGGCCAAAACGCGCGTTCGAAATGGACCTGTCCTTCAATCGCAAACTGGCGGTAATTTTCATCGTGCTTTTGAGAATATCGAAAAGGAATATCAAATTAAAAATGCTATCATTGTCTAGGTTAGAGAATTATTCGCAATTCAGGTCCTCACACATCTCCTCCATCTCACGAAGACGAAGAACGCAGTCTCAGTTCTGCTGGACCACACAAGTCCAAAACCAAACGGGTGCCTACCATCGAAGAATACATAGAGTATAAGGTTGGTGGAAGAAATTGTCTTCGAATTATCACAATGAGACTTATTATCTGATTATATCTGTTGTGCTTTCACTTTTTTGTGCGACTTGTCGATTCAGAAAGAATACAATTACTCTATGTTACAAATTGAATAGCTAGACGCCCAACTCTCATTCTATATTCCGTAATTTCCTGGACTTGTATCATTCTCTTTGAAAATAATTGCCTATTTTCCAGAGGATTTTTGGGAATGACGCGAAGATCGACCCGAAATCGTTCGTGGAAGAGCTGAGCGACAACGAGGAGTGGGGCGAGGTGCTCGACATCGTCTCCGCAGGGGGGAGTGGAAGCGCGACAAAGGAGCAACAGTTCAGCGAGGGATCCGTCTCGCCACGTAAGGATTTCCATTACTTTGGCTGTGTGTTTATGCAATTTTGAAACAACAAAACATCAAACGGAAGAATAGTGTTAGAAATGACGTCTTATCCCATTTTCCACTATCCTGTTTTATCAATACCCCTTTTGGTGATGTCTTGTGATTTCGATATAGCTTATTTTTGAGAGGGAATATAGTTTTATGAAGTTCTCTTTGAAATTTATGATTTTTTGAAACATGCATTCTCTCTACCATTTGCAACCAATATCGATGTCTTAGCAAGATCGAAAATCTTTACAATTCGTTGAAGTCTACAATGAATATTTCAGATTCCTACGACGCGCTGTACCATTCTAACATGTTCCAGCAGAGTTCGACTCCTCAGAGCGGTCCCAGAAGACAGCCGCTCGTTCAGGCTGCGCCACCTAGAATGGGAATCGGACGGGGCAGTTATTCTGCCAGACCATCTGCAGGGTATGATCAGAGACGACAGATGCAGATGCAGATCGACTCCAATATGCAACAACAGGTTGGGATTTTTACAATTCGATAAGATACTTTTTTTTTCTAAAAATCAAAATTCAAATTTCTCATTCTTATTTTGGAAACTTGCTAATTTCAGATGTCCCAATCTTATCTTCAGCCCGACCACGACATGCCTTCCACGAGCGGTGCTAGAATGCCAATGATGAGTTCTTATGGGTACGTTGGATTTTAGATTTTTTCCTCAAAATCAAGAATATTTGCAGGGCTTACCCTCAAATGTCCCAACAGCAGCAACAGCAACCGATGCCGAGTCAGGCAAATCGACCAGTCGATTCGGCCAGTGCAAGAGGATATTTCTGTTAGTTTTTTTTTGCTTATATCGTTCGCTCACAGAACCTCATTGCCCTTTAATATTCTTTCTGAGTATATTAGATTTTTGAAGCGTATCTGAATTATTTCAAGGGAAAAAATTCAAGATAAATTTGAGATTCGGAGTATATTTTCGTGATGAATTCTGTCGTTCAGCTACCAAAGAAAAATCATCGACCCTTTTCAAAAGAATTTATATGAAAATTTTGAAGCATGTCTCAATCATGTTTCAATAATTCGAAAAGAAAATGTCTTTTTTAAAAATGAATTTATGAATTTTCAGCTTACTCTGGTCCTCCACCATCAGCGCAGCAGGCAACGATGTCGATGGCTTCGAGGAGCGGCAAATCGCTGCTCGGCAATCCCTACAATCCGATCGAAGCAGGTCAGCAGCAGCAACAACAGCAGTCACAGGCACAAATGCAACAACCACCTGCTTCCTCCTCTTCGCAACAGGTACATTTTCATAATCAAGAAACTTTGTGAAGTGAGATTTATCGTGCTATATTTTATGTCATCTAGCATAGAAGAAAACTTGCAAGTTTTAGAGCCGCATATATGAGTTAGCTTGTAAAATATCCTAATTCGTCTTCAATTACTACCTCTCATCATTGATTGAGGAATGAGGATGAACCTTTGCGGTTGCAAACTCTTTCCTGCTCTCTATCATCGAAGTGGCTATGATAAGATTCGTCAGAACTACTTTAATGAACATTTTTCAATGAAAATGAAATGAATACGTTTCTAAGGAAAGCGATAAGCTTCAATGAAATTTCTTCTGGGATAACGAAATAAAGCGCGACTCTAAAAAATGGAAAGAAAAAGACTTTAATTTTTCTGAAAAAGGGTATCTTTTACGGAGTGGACCTTGCCGAAAAGTTATTATTAGCATATATCGATAAGTATCATAGATATTAGAAAAGAGTAATAAATCGCACTGATGAGTTATAAATTTGAGTAGACGAACATTCTAGAAAGATACGAAAAATCAATTCCTAGAAATCTTGTTCATAGACTATTTTCAACAAAAAGTGAAGTTTTCAGACGACCCCGAGCCAGTCGACTCCACAAGCGCCCTACAAAGGCTCTTTCCCCGGCTATGCCAATCAGAATCACCGGTATTTCTAGAACAGCAAATTATATCTCATATTTTTCTCTGAAAATATATTCTTTTCCTTAAAATATGTCCAAAGCAGGGATGGATTTTTTAAAAATTTTCCACCCTCATGATTAATATCGTCTTTCTTAATGAAATTCCTTGAATTTCTGTCTTTTTTGATCGAGACCCGAAAGAGTTGTCTTATAATGTTAACGATTGGAAAAAAAATCGCAATTTGGGTAGAACATTCATTTAGTCCCTTTCTAATCTTTCCAACCTTAAATGTAGCTTGTTCTCTCCTTTCTCATTACCGTACCCTTCAGTTCTTCTAAAGATTGTAACGATTTTGGTGATAATTGTTGTTTTATTCCTGAATGTTTCGTGATAATATCAGAAAATCATTATCGATAAAGAGATGTTTTATAAATTGGTAACTTTTCTTCAGAATTTCGTTCTATCGAAAGCGAAATATCGATTTTTTTCATTTTCGACTTATTGCATTTCTATTAAATTTCGACATTTCAGGAATTTGTCAAAATGACTCGTGGCGAAGAGGAGTTGGGTGAAAAATGGGACAGGTCGGTCGAAAAATCAAAGAAAAAATGAAATTGCAAATTTCAGATGTTTCGCCGATTCATTGCTCAAAATCAGCGGCGGCGTAGCCCTCGGAATTGTCACTAGCGTCGCCATTTTCAAGGTACAAACCGAGGAATTTTAGAACGTCTAGATGATTTTTCTATTTTACCAACATCTTCAAACTGAACATTCCTAGAAACAAAGATAGAATTTCATAAAAACTTAATTTCGAATTTTTCAGGGCCGAGCATTCCCAATCTGGTTCGGCTCAGGCATCGGCCTCGGAATGGGCTGGTCGAACTGCCGCCACGACCTCGCACAGCCCTACCTCCTCCATGGCAAGAAGGTTCCTGCTGGCCAGGACGCTCAGGTATCTTAATTCGAGAGTTTGTTTTATAGACGGTACCTCTGCCTACCAAAACTCGATTATTTCTTTAAATTTTACTAATTTGAAACATTATTTTGCAGAAAAATGAAAAGCTTATTCAGGGCAAACCAACGTACAATATCGTGGTGGAGAAGCAATGATGCGAAAACCGCGTGCCTTATCCACTGAGCCGTTCGACCAAATCAATCAAAACCTGGCTCGATCTATTCGACGATTAGTATTTCCTAGAGTCAATTAGTCAGCGAATTCTAGCGGGTTGTGCATGTTGATTTTCGTCGAATCGATTTTTTTATTTCATGCACAGCCCCTCACTTTGCATTGTTCATCATTTGATTCATAAATGATACCGTATCTCAAGATTACAAAAATAAGTTTTATCTGCCACTCGTATAAATCGATATTTATCATGGTGGTCATTTTCATACATCGAATCTTCTCAATTTGACGCATGAAACAACGTAACAATTAACAGAAAAAAATCAAACACTTTTGACTAACGAAATCACGAAAAAGTTGTTCGAATACTTTTCCGAGAAAATGATAGTAACCCTAAAAGCTTTCCGATCAAAAATAATTTAGTTAGCCGAAGTATAAATCAGAAATTGCGAAAACGCTTCATCTCATTAATCTTAAAAATTGGCGATATTTCTGGCTCCCTGTAGTTGTCACTTAGTTTTTAGAGTGGCCGCTATAAACTGATTGTAAGTATGAACGGGTCCT
>LIAE01007840.1:0-26770 GCA_002287525.1 Diploscapter pachys | reverse complement strand
TTATGATTTCGTCAAATTTCGCAACTATGCAATTCTTACCACTTAGAACTCCTAGGAAAACCTCAGAAAACGCCCCTTTCCCTAAGGAGCGTTCTTCGTTAATTTCCACTTCGGTCGATTTAACAATCCATGGGTCTCTATTTCCAGAAAAATATTGCATAAAATATGAAATTTACCTTGAACCAGGTGGGTAGATTGAGTATTCATTCAAATCGGCATTTCTAAAAATAAAATTATCAAAATGCCTCTATCTATTTCTGCTAAATTACCGTTCTCTAAAATTTCTTAAAAACCAAATTCGTTTTTGGTTGCAATAACAAATAATTCCTATTACAATGACGATAATAAGAACACCTAGTATCGAAGAAAATGTAGCTATAAAAACTGAAAAAAAACTCAATATATGATCATATTTGACGACTCTCTCTAACTCGTCTTTGTTTTATCCTTATTGTTAGTCGTGATCGGTGATGTACCTGATGGCACTGATGAAGTAGGAACTGTATAGTTACCGGCATTTGCTAAAGATACTTTCATTAAAATCATTTCTACTTTTGTGAGTCAAGAGTCTTTAGGTTTTCTGCCGGAAATACACTTTATGTGAACACGCTAGATTTATGGCATCGTCAAAAATGGAGTATTTGATTCGAACTTTCCTTATTTGTTTCATTAACTAATCATGATATGTTCGGTATAAAAATGATCCTAATCAATAGATTATCATTCTGGAATGAAATCATTTCAAAAGAAATTCGGAATAATATCGAAAGATAGCGAAAATAAACTATGCAATTTCTGTGTCATTTGACGCATGCACATTTTGCTCGTATTTTCACAAACTGTTTGACACACGAACTTGTGCATAAATTCGCTTACCTACTCTTAGCCTAATTAGCATTCCCGTTGAATTTTCACCAGGATGCATTTGGATTTTAATTCCTCGGCAAATGCTTGAACCATTTGAGCGAAATCCATCTTCACCGCAAGTTCTATGATAAAATACTATTCAATTATCTCAAATCAAATAGATGATTACGAAGCATTTGCTCTTCCGTCTACAGGATTCAAAAATGTTACATTTAGACAATCAATTCCGATTTCGTAATGATATGCTTCATAAGTTATTTCGAACATTTCTAAAATAACTTTCATAAATTGGAATCAAGAATTAAAAATCATTTTTTATCTTCCATTCTTTTTTTAAATTTATATTTAATATGTTATTTCTGTCAAAATTAAATAAAAATTTTAGTATTGATTCTGCCATAATTTGAATAAGGTAAATTTTCTAACCTGGATTTAACAGCAGGTCAGTTGTATTGATAAATGACCTAAATTTTTGCTTTATTAATTATGTTTAAGACGCGTTCTGTGAGAAAGTCAGCTAGCATATTTTCCAGAAAATTAAACCATTCGGGGATGAAATTTTTAGGAAATGAGTCTTCTATAGAGTGGACGATTCTCTCACAAATCAGGTCTTAATTTCTCATAATATTTTAATTGGCACATTGATGCAAATTTCTTTAATTAAACTAATATTATCCATATAGTGTATTTAAAAAGTATGGGAGCGAGCATTTTAGAATTAAAACAATTTCACATACTAACCTAGAACAATTCTTCTGAACATTGATACAATTTATAATTAATTAACTTCAAATTTTTAATGAAATTTCAGACAGATTGGCTTATGGTTAAAATACGCTCAAGTGATCGTTTTAAAACGCTTCTTTTGCACTTTGAATTGAACTACATATATATTTATAAGAAATTACCCTTGTAAAATATTTGCTGAGTATGGATAGTTATAAGTAGTAATAACATATTCTCCATCAGTTAGCGAATCATAAACTAGAATAGCTTATATGATAAACTATTTGTAAGCCTGAAGGATATCTTGGCAAAGGGAAATTTATTTTGCTCTGTCAAAACCTTCTTATCGGTACTCCACTTTTACAAATAGTTGATCATATAATAACAACGAATATGCGTTTATTAAATTAAAAATTTTTATAGTATGGGCGAAGTTTGGCAAATCCTTTTTTCAGGTTGTTTTAATCTAATTAGATGAAACTAACTGATTCTTATCATTGAATATTGTATTTTCAATTAAGATAAATTCTAATCGAGAGAAGCTCTAAAATCGGTAAAGAAATTTTTAAATATTTTACTTTTCCAAATTTATACAGAACTATAATCATTAGACATTACCTGGAGAAGTAGTAAATGTTACACCGGATTTGGAATCCTTCAAATACAGAGTCCAGCATTTGCCTCTTACGCGAACATTATGATAAAGATCACTAGAATATTTACTAATCATTTGGGTATTTTCAGTAGAGCCAAATATGTTTAGTTTTTTTTTTAATGAAACGCATGAACTTTGAAAATGATATTTTAAGAATCAACTAACCTATGGAAATTCTGCATACCATCATTGATACGTGAACTGCATCCTGGTAATATTGAAACATTTCCACCCTAAATAAAGTAAATCTTTAAAGAAATCATTTGATAAATAAAATTTCTAATATTGACTGATAACAAATTTGATATTCGAGCTCATTGGTTCGTAAAAAGGGAATGCAAGATAAAAAGTGAGTTTTTCGTTAATTCATATTCAACCATTATTTATCTTCTGCTTTCTTCATCTTTCCTTTCATTTTATCAATTCTAATTCTAATCATTTTGAAGGAAAGCTTAACGGTTTCAAAGTCTCAAAAATGTGAAATATTGGAGAAATGAAATATAGTTTTTGAGCATTATTTTTTTTATCAAATCTCTACATAAAATTTGTCAACTTACTACTCTGATCAATGAAAAAGTTAGCTGACAATTATTATTCAAATCATTATTGTCACAGGTTTGAAGTATATAATAAATCCTGCTTAACCACGGATCTACGTAATAGTATCCATCACCACGAAATAATTGAAAGTTAACTTGAGTATCATTTTGAAAGTCTGAAAGAATAAATAGGTTATGCTTGACAACTAAACATGAATGCACAACATCGAAATTCCGAAATTCGTGTGCCCCTCTCTTTCTCATTTAAATTCCTAAAGTGAATACCTTCTTCAACAGAAATAAGCGATGTGATATCCTCATAATCATCTGAATAATCATTTTCTGGATCATACCCAATAAAACATATCGTTAAAATTCCGGATTTTGCAACAACTTTCCTTTGCTTAAGTATATTTTCATTATTTATAAAATTGATTATTTATGGCATTTAGCATTAATGGGAAGAATGTTCTATATGTACAACCTGTGTTCCAGAAGAATCGTTTATTGTTGGGACTATCAAGAAATCCCATATTCTGCAAATTAAAAATGTTCAAATTTGTCGATTCTTATCGGGTTAATGAAAAGTCCTAAGTTAGTAATAATTCCTGTTACTTCTGTTACTAGTATTCTATTCTATCAAGGCTCAGCGTCGTATGTATGTCAAAGCATTAAACATTCCTAGTTTAATAATTGAATCAACGTATTCAAACTTACGATCCTTGATAAGTCATGTTTGTCCCAAAACCGTCAAATATTAGAAAACGCGAATATCGTTCTTCTTCACTATAAAATCTTATGTCAGCATTATTGACAATCGCTCTCATAAATATTGGAAAATCATAATCTGACGAATTTTCCATGCTACATGCATTTATTATGTCAAATGTCGCATTTGGATGATAGAAAATTGTCGAAGTTATGTCATTTTCATAAAATATACCATAACTCTCATTTACAATTCTTTTCGTGAAATTATCCGTATTTTCAAAACTCGAAGCTGAAATTTATAAATAAATTTTCAAAATAAAACGATGTGAAATTGTAGCAAATCTTATTAAAGGTTAATTATTTTGAATGCAGTAATAACTAATTAACGTCAGTTTAAGGAACAAAAGATATTTGAAAAACAATCTATTTATAAATGAAGAATCCTCCTAAATTATAGACGCCTTACAAAAATCAAAGAAATTATATCATTATTTTTAATTGGATATACAATAGCGCCCAAAAGTTTGGAACAATCACGATTTTGAGCACAATCCAATTCGTGCACTTACGATGAACCGATGAATTTTGTAGGCATATCTGGCCACACAATGATATTAGCCTGTCAAATTAAAAGAGAATTGGTTCAAGACATATCTACGTAATTAACTTCTTGCGAAATTAAAATTGTTCCAAACTTTTGTGCGCTACTGTATGTAACTCAATATGGTAAAATCCTTACAGAAATCCTCATATGTGATGTTTATTGAAGAATTCACCAATGAGTCTGGCACTAGCTGAGTGGTCATGAAAAATATACCCACCGGTCCTATATAATGATATTTCGCCCATAGACCAGATTCAAGAAATAAGCTAAACTAAAATGATTCAAATGCTAGTACATATTTCTTTTGAAAGAAGAGACTAATTTTCCAGAATGGTTTTCAGCTATATTTGCATAAACTGACCTATAATTGACTTGAGTATCTTTTGCAATCACATCACTATAGGAAATATCAATTGCATAGGGATCGTAGTCGTCCAAATCCTCCCACGAATCGTCGAGTGTCAAGAAAACAAAATATGGCGTGGAGACCCAAATCTGAAGCGAACCAATTATCAGCCATCAGCTCTATGTCAATATTTCAATAATAATTAGTAGGCTTTAAAAATGTTGGATAAATTGATTTTATTTCTATGGATTTTATTTATTTATGGGTTTTATAGTAACCAGAGTTTTATTAATATCAAAATATGTGTGATTCAAGTTCTAACACTTTGAATTTTGAGATAATTCTAAACCTTTCACACTATTTTTAACGTAATGCTCAATTAAAATCAGAGCCCTAATAATATTGACTTCGAAATATTCAAACGTGAAACTTCAACTTATGAAATTTTTGGAATAAAACTCATACATCGGCTCTGAATTCGAAAAAGCAGGCGTCAAATTCGACATCGAAATGTTTAAAGTCGAACTTTCGCTTTCTAAGAGTAAAAAATAGAATTTCGCGCAATCCTGATTGAAAAAAAACTTGGCTACAAACTTACAAATTTTGATAAGAGGTAAATGTTGAGCAGTAAATAATTACTCACCTCATATGTGAAATTTGGGTGCCATTTTAAATTGCAATCATTTAGAGAACAATTTTGTGAAACCATTATACTTTCTAAATGATTGAATTCAGAATGAAGAATCGTCCAACTCTAGCAAATTCAAAATAATTTGTTCAAAACGAAATTACATTGAAAATGGTATTTCGTTGAATACCAAGGTTATTCACAGATCATAATTTTTGTCATACAGTATTTTCTCTAATAGAATCCCGGAACTTCTATTGGAGAAGGGCTAATATTAGAGAAAATGCGGTATATTTATTTCGTACCTGGGTCCTGAGATTCAATAGCAATCACAGATAATATTAACAGACTTGCAATGCACACCACTTTTATATTCCACCACCATTTTTGCATTATTGTTTGATCTAAAATTGACTACAACCATTACAATAGAAAATAGTCTTATTATGAAGTACTTTGAATGAAAAATACGCATAATGTTATGATAAATAATTAAAAAGTGAAAAAATATCGATATCTAACTTAGCACCTATGTATGCACAAAATGGTTTGCACTTATTTTCAAGAGATTAATTTACGTTTTATCACTAAACGTATTATAATCTATAATATTTAAAATAATAACGTCTAAGGCCTGATCAAATGTGAATTAAAGTATTACTGAAGACCAAAACTTGATAACTTGAGAGAGTATGCAGGACTAGGAGAGGGTAGGCATAGGCTCTCCACTTTTTAAATACTCTCTCAAGTTGCGATCTTTCGTGGCACCTTGCACCTTGCAAAGTATTAGAGCTTGATTAAAAACTCAGGGTGATGTCAGTAAAAATCAAAGTCTTAGCAAGGTGGGTATAAACAGGGGTCCACAAATCGGGCTGATTTTCACATATGCTGTTCAGTTTTTCACGCTGATCATCATGGTAATAACCGTCTTTTAAAAAATCGATTACTGTAGCGGATTACGATAGCTCGAATGTTTTTTTTTTTCAAATTCGACCTCGGATTAATTACCGTTTGAGCTCCAGAATTTTTTGAAATGCGACGGTCAAATTTATTATCATGTTTTTATAGGTTGTTTTCAAAAAAGCATATCTCCCTGTGCCAAGCTCCCTGTTCGTCTTAAAAATGCCTCTTAATTTCAATGCACATAATACAGCCAATTCTCGAATGCATCCAAAACTGATGAGGGATAATTGTAACTCAAATAAATATTCTTTAAAATATTTATTAAAATGAAAACTGCTTACTCTCTCATGCTCCTGCATGTTTCATTTGAATGCGAGGTGACATTTGGATAGCATTCGAAATTGAGCAATTTGTTGTCCAACCAATTCAAATATTTTTTGATAATTATTACATTTCCGAGAAAATTTAGCATATTATTTCCTGAACCAAATTCCCGAATTATTGAAAACAATTCTCTTTGCTAACGATGCTTCATTTTTCTTACTTTATTTCCCTATTCTTTATCAGTTACACGAATAAACATGCGAATATTAGCCAAAGGTTGAACAAAATGGTGTAGAATTAGGGGTTTAATCGATTTGATAAAGGCTTAGAGTGTCAAAGCTAAACTTTATCTTCTAATATATAATGAAAAATCAGCATCACTTCCTTGCGCCTGGAATAACACAAATGACTGGCTTAACACGTTTTTCTCCATTCTCAAATGAAAGGAGTCGAGGCTTTTACATTAATATGCGTGAATGCATTACTCTCGTCGAATGATATTTGTAAGCAACTCATATCTAAGATATATCCTCGTATATCTTTTCATATCTCCTTGTATATTCCTCGACTTATTTCTTTATCTCAAGGCTTTTCTATCCCTTGTCAGCATTTTTCCGACACCTCCAAGTCAGGCAATTCCACACATTTAACGAGGATTAAATTATGTTTTCGTGGGGGTAGAATCGAGATTTGAATCTTGAGTATGCGATTCATGAATTGCATAATCTTTGTATGATGGTGATTTTAATCAAACTGCCGAACTTGTAAGATTTCAATTCGACCATAAAATCAATTTCGAGTTATCCTAATATCTGTGTTCAATAACTTAAATATATTATATTTATCAATATTCCTAACTCTTCAGAACAAGAATTTTATTAGCGCTTCTAGATAATCGTAATGATTTTTTACTAGACAATAGGGGGGAGTGCACCAGGATAATTTCGGTAAATAAGTATTCCCGATTTTTCTTCAGAATAGGCCCTTTTACTATTTCACCTCCTAATCTCGATTTCTTCTTATCATATATCCGTTTTAATCCTTGGGATTAGCAAGTCACATTTAGAAAATTTGATATTTTCTTAGGATTCTCAAATTTTGTAAGATTTATGTCTACTTTGGAAAAATGTGTCGATTTTCAAGCATCTCGAGGTGTTTTTATCGGAGATATTTTACTGAATTTGTTTGCTTTTCAATGAATCACCATTTCTGAATTTCTATATTCAAAGATCAACTTCTTACTGAAACTTGAGCCAAAATTTTTTAAAGATAAAAATTTATGGGCTCATAATCTAAATTCAATCTATTGCTTCACGAAGATCAGTTTTTTTCAACGCTCAACAATATCCTATTTTTCTATAAGATCATGCTATTTTATATTTTGCATCCTATTCTAACTTTTCCGAAGCAAACTAGCACTTTTCTATTTAGTGACTGCCTTTTCCGTCAGTCGGGGCACTGAGCGATTTGCCACCTAATCGTCCTAAATTGCCTTGCATTTCGCCCCTGGAAATGCCAGTCAGAAGTCAAAATGTTAGGGAATGCTTCTACTTCAGACTCACATCACTTGAATTTGGGATAGGTGAGAGCATCGGTGAATTCAAAGGGGGTTGAAGGTTTGATCAAAAAATATTGATGGTGAAGTTAAGATTGTTAAAATTATTATGATTTTCTTGAGGTTGAATTTTCATGAGTTTGAAATTCCTAAATATCCTAGAATGGAAATAATTTGTGTTCAGCTTCATTTTTTCACCTTTAATTTTATTGACGCTAACTTTTAACGCCTTCTTTAGCCGGCAAAAACAAATGGATTAGGTTAGATAAAATTGCCTGAACAAGGTGCGGAGATGAAGAAACCTAATGCTTTTTCGTACGTCAAAACTCATGTCGACACAGGGTCGGGGCAGTATTTTCCTCCTTCTTTATCTGCGCCCCTATCTCCTCATCGCACAGACGCCCCTGGATGCTCTTATTTTATCGTTTCCCCCTCTTCTACTTCTCTAGGGCTATTCCCTCTAACTTCCGCTCGCCAACCAGCCATTTCCGTTTAATATAGACTTTCATTGTCTCTCCAGCGGTCTTCCCATTTTCGGTCGAAAAATTTTTAGATTTTCAGAAAATTCACCCTTTTATCCTGTAACCAACTTGGATAGTTCATCATCGTTTAGAGCAAAATTTGCTGAGTAGAAAAGAATCGATGTAATTCCTATGAAAGGCGATTAGAATAAGTAGATTTTCCAGATACAAATATAGTTTCTAAGTCCTATTTCATCCTATGGTTTTCTAATAATGACATTCGTTTCCCCCTTCTCTATATTTTGAAATTTTCAAACTCAGTGTCGCAGCTCTATCCCTGGCCTTCCATTAGCATGAATCGCATTTTTAATAATGTCAGGTTGAATCAAATAGTTTTTCAATCATCATAAAATTTATGCCATTAAAAACTTATTCAAATCTTAGGTCAGGTGGCTTTGATAAAGAGAAAAAATTGGGTGGGAGACATGAATGAACTTTCCAAAAAAGCCTAGAATTTTTATTACATCCATAAAATACGGAAATAACTTGACCGCTCTCTCACATAAATATCGGTGTTGCCATTATGTTACTTGGATATTTGGTCCATGTTCACACTTTATATATTGGTAAAATAATTATCTGCATAACTTGCTCAGCGACTATTATTAACTTCTATTGATGAGTTTGAACTCTTATTCGAGATCTAGGAAATGTAATTTGAACTATTATTGCTGGAAAATTTATTTTAAAAATCTTGACGACTTTTAAACTTTTGTGAGTTTCGCTTTCTATTGAAGTTCAGTTCCAGAAAATTTAATATCTAAAGAGATAAGCTAAAGATGGCTTAATTTAGATTTCGTTAAATTTAAAATCCTGCAATTTTCTTCAGATTTTAAAAGTCTAGAAAATGACATCTAAAATTTCAGTTTTCAACTTTAACAATCATCACTTCATTTCCTGAATGGTTGTTGTTATTTTTAATGCATCACACAGGGAAATGTTGTGATATCACGGAAGGGGGCGAATGCTGGCCAAAAACATTTGGATAAGGCTGGATATATACGCTATACCCACCCTCTCTTTGCAGGGATAAAACATGAAGTGACCTGTCAGAGTCAGGCCTCAACTAAGGCAGAAGGTCTGGGTACACGAGGCACTACCCGTACTTCGAATTCCTTTTTGCAGCTAGCTCTATTGCAATAGATTGCATTTATGAAAAGGTTAGAGGAAATAGGAAGAGGGTGGTGGTTTTTACTCATTTCGTTTCAATAACTCGTTTTTTATATTAACTTCCTCGTTTTGTATATTTTGGATTAGACAGCTTTTATCATGTCTCAATTTTGCATACTTTATAATTGATTATCGTCTTAAAGCAAAAAATATTCCATAGATACATCTTTAAAAATGAAATTTAAACATTTTGGAATTAATTTCTGAAAATTGTCCTGTTTAATATTCATTTGTTTGTTTTTTTTATTTCTGTTTCATTCATTGGATCTGCAGTCAGAAAGCTGTCATCTCCTTGTGCAGGAAATATTTATTATGGCGAAATGAAACGATTGATGAACATCCGCCTAAAGCAAAGCCATTTTGCAATTGAAATCTAGTCAACAAGGGAATTATTATGACAGGTTTTTTCTATTATTTTATGGAGAAAGTGCTTATACTTTGAAGCTAGATTTATGTAGTTTGGATTAGCTTACCTGAGTTAGTGTTTGATTTTTGCTATCATTTTGTCCATCGGAGATATCATACTCGTTTTAATAACGTTTTCTAGTTGAAATTCCATTTTAGCATAATAGTTTCAGACTTAATGTTCCAAACGCGAGTCTCTTTATTCGAATAACGATTCTTGCAATCAATTCCACCTTGCACCTGCTAGATTGTTCTGCAAAAAGGCATTATCCCCGGCTAAATTCATAACCATGTTCATTTTCGTCTTGATGACGGGCTTTTCTTCATTATCCTTTCGCATTTCCATTCATATGCTTGGCTTCTTTCTCGCTTCTTTTTTCCAATTTTTCGTGATATAATATGAATGAGATTGGGATATTGGCGTAGTGGAGCATGTACAGGGTTAGGCTCGAAAATTTTTTCTTGAGGATGATTGCTTCTTATTATTTTGTTCAATTCAAGTTCAGTTTTCTATATTTTTTTGCGAACATTGACTTCAAAATCAATTCAAGGATGATCTCTTTATCTTTTTTCTGGCAAATTATAAGCGGTGTTGATTCAATCAAAAATTTTTATCGATAAAAACCCCTTCTTTATTTTCCACTTTCTTTCCTTCTAGGAATCCTGTATTCTTGACTTCTCTTTTATTCGGTCTTATTTTCCAGCCATTTGCACCTTGCCTTGCGTCGATTTAGTCGGAGAAAAAGCTCGGTGAATTGACTGCAACAACCCACTCAGAAAAAATGCTGAAAAGTACGGCAAAATCGAGCATGAAATGGGCAAAAATGACTGCTTTCCACCTAACTTATTGCCTTATTGTCAAAAAGGCCCAGGTTAAATGGAAAGAATTGGGTTCGCGAGTTTTCTTGCACCAAGTCGACCGTAAACACGTCATTCTGCAGCAGTTATTCATGAGCCTTGAATTCTGTAGCAAATCTAAAATCTTTGATTTCTGAATTTTGACCATTGAAGTTTCTTGAGTCGGGTTATTATTGTATTATTTTCATTTTTTATTCATTTTTAAGTTATCTAAAATTTCAGATCAACTATTGTTATTATTGGTTTGGAATTCTAAAATCTAATACACTATTGATTTACTGATTTTTTCTGAATGGCTTCATTCGTCCCATCATCCTTCAACGATGCTTGGGAGAAAGGAAAGGGGCAATTCAACGAGTACAAGAAGCCTGTAACAAAGTGGGTTATTTTTATTCCTCATAGTCTGGTCTAAATTGAATAAAATAGCATTTTTCATTAATATCCGCAATTTAATATAGGAAATAACCAATCCTAGGCCAATTTCCTATCTGAGCACAGTTTGAGAATTGAATTTTCGAGTTGCTAGACAACTGAATGAGTTTCTAAATTGTACGCTAACTTATTTTAAAATGATTGCAGGTCGAAGAAAGAAATGTAGCTATTTTTTGATTGAAATATATTCAAAATCAATATTTGCGCTAATTTTCTTCCTGGTGAAAGTAAAAATCTTATAATTCTCGAAAAGTTGCGAAAATAGCTGAATGAAATTGTTTTGCCTAATTGCTACTTCTTCGTCGTTACATTCATTTTCTCTCTAATTTTCACACTAAATCGACGAAGTGCAATAAAAAGAAAATAGAGGAAAAGTGCGCATTTTGGGGAAACTCTAATGAATCATTCACGAGTTTAATCGACCTAGCTGAAAAGTCTGAAACTAAAAATAAATAAATTTGAAAAGTGTAACAAGAATATTTTAGTCTGTTCAAGAATGATCAAGGCGCTACGAAGTTGAACGACGGAGCTGCGGATGGGTATCAGTCTGGGTTAAGAAATCTTTAAATTTAGAAAAATGATCTGTTTTCAGTTCCGCACCAACCAATCAAACCCACAATAATCATGAATACGATAATTCGAAACTGCAAGTCCATTCGAATCCAATTTTGAGGGTAAATTTGGCAAAATTTGAGATATTTTTTATTTTTCAATCTTCAGTTTATCGAAACAACAAAGTTAGCTAAATGTCGAAAGCGATGGCAATTGGCGGTTCTAGCGAATATCGGATTTCTCATCGTTTTTGGGATTCGATGTAATTTCGGCGCGGCGAAGAATCACATGTTCAAAAACTATACCGACCCGTGGGGAAGAAAACATGTAAGTTCATCAAACTCATTTAAATTATATATAGTTCAATGATCAAGAAATCTGTTATGATAAAATATCTAGTCCATTCAATTATCATTCTTCTTAATGAAATAAGAGTTTTCATGAATTTAAGTCCATCAAAAATACCAGGTTTGTAAATTAGAAGATTCCTTACTATTAGAAAATATACAGTCATATTCTTGTTGTTCAAAATTTCAATGGTGCGATATTTTTCGCAGTCTTCAGTTTCCTAAAATTTTTAGATCCACGAATTTAATTGGACTCGAGAAGAGCTGAGCGTCATGGAATCATCATTCTTCTATGGATACCTCGTCACTCAGATACCCGCTGGATTCCTTGCTGCGAAGTTTCCTCCGAATAAGTTGAACCTCGTTCTCTTTCATAAGTAAATGAGTTGATTTAGATTATTCGGCATTGGAATAGGAATCGGGTCGACTCTAAATATCTTCCTGCCGTATGGATTCAAGTCGAAAAGTGATACTTTAGTCGCTGTTATTCAGATCGTTCAGGGTCTTGCGCAGGTCAGTATGAATTAAAACGTCATGTATATAATTCAATCAGGTTCAATTAAAAACCTATCAAATATTCTTGACTTGACGATTTTTTGTAACTTACCAATTTTTCCTCATCAAGAAATTTAGGGCTTCTGTTACCCGGCGATGCACGGCGTGTGGCGGTACTGGGCTCCACCATTGGAACGATCGAAATTAGCTACCACTGCATTTACTGGCAGCTATGCTGGAGCTGTGCTGGGACTACCGCTGTCAGCATTTCTTGTGTCGTACGTCTCGTGGGGGTCTCCGTTTTATCTCTATGGTAGTTACTGTTTCGATAGAGTTGAAGAAATTCATTTTTTAAAGGATTTTGCGGAATGATCTGGACAATACTTTGGTTCTTCTTGAGCTTCGAAAAACCCGCCTACCATCCGACAATTTCCCAAGAAGAGAAGAAATTCATTGAAGACGCAATAGGGCATGTTTCAAGCTCGCATCCAACGGTATGAAGTGGAACTACTTGTAAACCGCATGAAATCATAACACGAGACAGTCAAAATAGGGTAGGGTGAAACACCTTTTCTCGCACTATTTCTCCTTGTCTCGTTTTATTATGTCACCCGGTATCAGGTTGCCTGAGAGAATTTCAAAGTAAATTCCCTCGAATAATACAAATTCAGCTGAAATCCATACCCTGGAAAGCGATTCTGACTTCCAAACCAGTCTGGGCGATCATTGTAGCGAATTTCGCCAGAAGCTGGACATTCTATCTGCTGCTACAGAACCAGCTGACGTACATGAAGGAAGCGCTAGGGATGCGGATAAATGATGTAAGGACTTTATAGGATTCTTTTATTTCTGTTAACATAAAAAGAACACACTAACAGTTGAGTTTACTGGTTACGATCTTCATGATTTTTGCTGAATTTCCATGAATCTTTTCATTGAAAAAAGATTTCATTATCTTCGATTAGTGATTCGTCATGTCTTAATTTCAGTCCGGCTTAGTAGCAGCGTTACCTCACGCCGTCATGGGTTTGATAGTGCTCTTCGGAGGTCAACTCGCTGACTATCTGAGGTCGAATAAAATCCTATCGACGACGGCGGTTAGGAAGATATTCAATTGTGGAGGTATCATGCGGTTTTTTTTTCAAATTGATTAAGTTCTTTCACTTCCAGTTTTTACATAAATCAATTGCCAACTTTCCTCCATAACGAGTCAGAAGTAGTAAAACTTTCAAAACTAAGTCCTTTTTCAGGGTTTGGAGGTGAAGCCGCGTTCATGCTGATCGTCGCCTACACGAACAAGGAATCCACAGCCATTATCGCGCTGATTCTCGCAGTCGGCTGCTCTGGATTCGCCATATCAGGTATCAGAAACAAAATCGAAGCTAATTGAATTAAACAATTAGTCGATTCTTTGTTATTGACCCGATGAAAATAAAAATGCTATTGATGCTGAAGTGACTTTTTCTCTGAACAACGAGCGGTTCTTTGGCCATTATATCAATTGAATTACCAAAAACTGAGATTTCTAAGTTTCCCAATACAAGTCGATTTTTCATAGATTAAGTTCATGAACGTACCGAATCATCGCTTTCTTTTCCAACTACTTCAAATTTATCGTAAAAATGGGTGAAGTTGAAATTTAGGCTTCAACGTCAACCACTTGGATATTGCTCCTCGGTATGCAGCCATTTTGATGGGTTTCTCGAACGGCATAGGAACGCTGGCCGGTCTAACCTGCCCCTTCGTCACTGAATACTTCACTGCTAATGGAGCGCATGGGTGGACGAAGGTGTGAATCTGATAAAAGACTGAATTTTTATTTTAACTATTTTAACGAAAGCTCGTTTTATTTCAAGGGCCACAAGGTTTCACTTCATATCGTATCAATGATTGATGACATCGAATTCTATTAATAAATTTTAAAATTTCAGGTCTTCCTCCTAGCCTCTTTAATCCACTTCACCGGTGTCACCTTCTACGCGGTCTACGCATCAGGAGAGCTGCAAGATTGGGCAGAGCCGAAGGAGGAAGAAGAGCCCTGGAACCAGCAAGGCGGTAACACTGCAACTGGGCTGCTGAAGAATAATGGAACGACAGGTTTATTTGGATTTTCTTTCCTAGAAGGACCCCGAGTTTCAGGATACGGAACCGCGAAGCAGGAATCGCTAGGAATGACCCCGATTGCGGGATCTGGCACACAGGATAATTTAGGTGATTAAAAACGGAAGAAGGGGCGCATCAGTCCTTTCAATATTCTTGAGAACTCTAAACGGAATCAAGAAATATAAGATCTAGTCTTTAAAGATAGTTTTTAATGATTATTTAACGGTCCTAAAGATTTAATTTAAATTTTAAAAATTAAAAGATAAAAATTTAGGCCGAAACATGACGATGGCTCCAGCCGGGACGAACCCGTTCGCACCCGCTTGGGACGACGGAAGCAGCAGCCAAGTGGCAGCCAACCCGCACTACCAAGATTGGTGATCAAATCACAAATCTCACTCTTACTTATTTTTTATTAATTTATTGAGTCTAATGAGCTTATCATATTTTTGAGTGTGAAATTATGTAGTGTTTTTCTTTATCATGTTCATCATTAATTTTGTGAAATGTTGCGAAAGTATTCAATTTTGCAACAAAATTTGTTGTTATAAAGCAATAATTTTAACTCCGAATTAGATTTTTTCATGAGCCTAAATTCCCCAGTGAACACATGACTTTCCGGGCCGGTGACCTCGTTAATGAAAATTTTATGCAAATAATATTTCGATGATACTCAAAAATTTTAGATCTCAGATTAGAACATTTTAGGATATTCATTTATTTTAGAATTTTATTGTATAATTTATGAAAAAAATAATATTTGAATAAAAATATTTTACTAATCTTTTCTGGAAACAATAATGAATAGAGAAGCTAGAGAAAAGCGAGCTTTTCGTTTAGAGAGAGAAGAAAGAAGATATAGTGTTGAAGATAGAGAGAGTCAAGAGAAATGAGAAAAGGATCAATAAAGTCCTTCTCGCAAGAGGCTTGCACACTAAGCTTTCGCTCTATCCAATATTTCTCGAACTTTTCGATTTTATTCTAATTTCCCATAAGAATTGTCTAAATGACGATCAATCTAAATAAGCAGAAGGATCATTTATGGGGAGATTATTATTTCCAGGTAAAATTTACTTTTTAAATTTTAAAATTGATTATTTTTAGGGTAAACGCCCCAGAGGAAGGCAAGCTTGGGCGTTGGAAATATTGCACACTCTAAACATGAATATCCCCACGTTTAACGAAATTTTCGATGAGGTTGGAAAACTTTTCAATTTGTTATTTTCGATGATCTGTAGATTGCATAAAGTTTAAATGCACTTTCAGTACTCAAAGTACAGTATAGAATTGACCTAAAGTTGATGTTCTAATAAAATTTTTGTACTTAAATTTATTTTTAAAAAAAAAAGTACCTAAATAAAGAAAGCGAAAACTTAATTCTGTAATCTTAGGTCATTACTTTATAACTGAAATTTTCCTTAATATTTGAAATAATAATTACTTCCAGGAAACATTTTATGTATTCGTGGTCTGTTTTGTGATTGCGACAATTCTGGTGGTGATTTTCCTGGCGAAAGTTGTCGGCATCGAAATTAAAGAACACAACATCACAATTAACCGAGACTGGGGATCACCCAGGCCGGCAAACCCTTTCCAATTCCCCTGGAAAATTAAAAAGGAGTAGTTTTGTTTCAATTGAATATTTTAATTGAATTAAACACGGGTTTTAGAACTTAAACGATATAAATTTAAAATTATATTGTTATTTAGATGATGTAAATATTATAAATAAATCATAGATGGAGCTAAAGTTTGTATCTTATAGTTATTTTTACAAGCTATTTTAATGAAAACTTAAATGGTACGAATTTAAAATGTGCTAGATAAATATAGGGTTCCCAACCAGATATGCTAAATTGATATTTCGAAAAAAGTTGTTGTGCAGAAATATCACCGGGATATAAATAAAACTTTCGCGAAGAAAAAATAAACAAAAATTTTCTAGACCGAAAAAATCACAAAAATCTGTCACCCAAAATAAACACATTTTCGAAAACGAAATATTGTTTGTGCGCGAGTGTTTTAACTTGATTTTTACAGTGAACCATTTCATCAGGTTTACTGACGATCAAAATAGGGTTTTTCATGGACATTTTTTGGTTTAAAGGGTACTTCCTTTCCAAATTTTGAATTTCCAACTACCACGCTTCTACCAAAAACATATTCCTTCAAGGGGCGAAGGTTGAGGACTCGAGATAAATAAAACTAAATTGTATTTTAGTGTCAACGAACAAGCAATCAATCAATTTGTTCTCATGAAATTTATCAACTCGTTTTTTATTCTCGATAGACGGTTCCGTTGGTGAAAAACTAACACGTCGAAGTTTGAATGCGAGTTAAGTAAATCGAAAGTAATTGGAATTTGCTGAAAGAGGAAGGATTACTTCTTGAAATTTCGTATTTGTAAAAATAGAACAAAGATTCTTAAACGTCGATATTTGTACCCAAAGTGAGCATAGTGTCTTAAAATTTAGATTTTAGATGATACAAAGTGAAAAGTCGTCAGGATATCACATTATATGAACATCGAGAGTGAATATTCGAAAAAAAAATGTAAAGAAATTACGCATCTTAAAATTACGTAATTGAGTAATATATGGCAGTTCCGAAAGTTTTTTCAAAGTAACAATAATAAAATACAAAAAAACGGGTGAATTTGAGATTGCGATGATTCTTTACCTAAAACTAATAAAGCTCGATTATTGGACATAGCAGTTTGAGGTTATAGCTTTCTAAATTTAAATTATCTTAAAAAATTTAATTTTAATGATGGGATTCAGAAGGCGTGGCTTTGTAGAATCTGTACAGTAGGAAGGTGATGATGCCGTGCACTGAAATTAAAAAAAATCTTTTAATTTGAAATGATAGATTATCTCGTAATTTTTCTTCTAAAATGATAAGCCCACTTTTCTAATTCACTATTTCACAATGATTCACGCATAACATCATCATTAACCGTTCGATTCCGTTATAAAATAAAAATCTTAGCTATTTTTTCTTCTCTAAAAATGCACAATGAATGCACACAAGTGGAGGGGCACTCGACAAAACGGGTTTGAATTTGGCCGTTCGCGATTTCAAACTGACGTCGATTTTTGTAGTCCAACCTCAGGAGCTCGAAACCAAGTTAGGATCGATAAAAAATGATGATTTGTTGCAAAAAATATCTTATAAAAATGCCATTGCGAAATATTTACCGTAAACTAAAGATCTCTGTATTAAATTTTTAGATAAATTTATCCTTATAGTTTGAATTATTTTATGTTTAACTTAAATTAAGATACTATTTTAATTTACTCACATATCATGAGCGGCACTAGCGTCACTGCATGAAAAGCCAGTATGAACCACTTTTCCTCTTCATTAACGAGTCGGACTGAAATTTTTTAAAAAATCAATAAATTTTTAAATTATAGAAATTTATTTTCCACACTCGGGTTTCAGATTAAATTAGTTGGTTGAAAAGTGAACTGATTTACCGGTTCCAATTATAGATATGATTATCAGGAAGAGTAGAGCGAAGAACCCAATGATCGCCTGAAAATTCGAATTTTTCATTTTTACCGACATGTGTCCAATTTCAATTTGTAGCCTACGCTATTTTCCATTTTTACTTGATTTTACGACCATTTCCCCTTTAGAAATTGTGAAATATGAAATGTCATTAAATATTATGTAAAAATGAATAGTGTAACATCACAGAATTTATACTCAGATTCAAGTTATCGGAATGCAATGATTTCTATTATTTCAGTTTGAAAATTAAAACCGCTAGTTAATTTGTTTACAATTTCTGTGAAGTTAAGGAAAACTAGAGTCAATGAAGCGAAATGCAAGAAAAACGCCCATTTCCTCGATGTTTTCAAGTTGTCTAGCAGCACAAATTCAGACGGTATTTTCTCGGCTAATTGGTTAAAAATTTCGACCGCTAATTTGATGAATCGACGATTTTGTCAATTTATCAGCTGATGTGAAATTTATGGAGTAAATAGTGTATGCCAGAGATTCCAGACAGTCTAGTGACGAATTTATATACTTTTGACTAAAAATTATTGGTTTCTAAAATTGAACTATTTTACACGACTTTTGACAATAGATATCACATAATTTATCGTAAATATTTGGATCCAACTTAGATGATGAAGAGTAGATATTTACGGTTTTATATCATATGACTTTATTTTTATTGGATCTTGACTTACTATTCGATCTATTTCTGATTCGGAAATAAATAGCAAGAAAAGATATAAACACGAAAAGACTATAGGATAGATAGATAGATTTTCTATTTTTATGTGAGAATTGAAAAATCAGGGCGCGTGCCCGAAAAGGTCACGTAGCTCAGTCAGTTTACTAATTCGAACAGGAAGAAAAAGGGCGGTAAGACAAGGCTGATCTTCGCCAACGGGCATTTAAACCGTTTTTCGTGCCAATTTGAAAAAATGCGAAAGATGAAAAACTTGAGAATCCCTTTTTTTAGAATTAGTCAGAATTGCTCGGCGCTATTGCTATTTTTTTGTGAAAAAAATGAAAATAGCTCAAAATTACTAGCTTTAAATTTTTAGATGCTGATCTTTATAAATTTATTGAAAAGCTACTTCAAAATTAAAGATCGAAATATTTCCTTCGTATTGAAGGCTAAAACTCAAGTTGAAGAGATCTGTAACTTGATCAAAAATGATCGATTCTGTGTGAAAACTGATAGATTTAGGGAAAATGTTGTTTCCGAAAATTTTTTATAGAACGCGGTAAATGCTGATTCGAAGTGTAACCGCGATTTTCAAATCAATTCGAATTTATGCTTCGTTTAGATCTTTCCGAATCATATTAGGAAAATGAGGCGGAAATTTTATCAAGCTGAGAGAAGTTTTCCGGTTAATTCAAATTTAATTGATAATTTTTTCCTCTGAAAACGATATGATCTAGGAAACATCGTAAGAAAAACTTGGAAAAATATGAGTTTCCAGACAGTCATTAATTTATTTGATTAGCAGCAAAGTTCTTTCGGAAAATGAATTTTGACTAGCTTCTAGGGATTGGTTTGATGATGTTACAACAGTAAGAGAACAAACTACTCATTAGCAAAGAATGGGTTTAAAAAACCTTACGTTGGTCAAGAATAGCACCATCAAACTTTGCCGTTTCTTGGAGGCCTTCGCAATGTACCATATCGCAAATACTGTAGCCGTGTAAATGATGATCTAAAATTTTTGATAATAGACTTTTAAGACAATTTCCACTTTCTGTAAATTAAATTTTTCCCTAAATTTTATCTCTTCCCATTTTCCGTTTGATTGTCTCTTGATTCGATTCGTTTTCCCCTTTATTTCAGAACATTTCCCAATTACCCGAAACTTTTACGATTGTCGCGTTTCAGATCGTACGTAAATTTCTGATAATTCGAAAATAGAATCACTTTCACAAAGTGACCATCAGATAACGAGGAATTTTTCTCAATTCAACCCTGCTCTCTGGCTATCCAATAGTCACTTCTTCCTTTTTTTCCTATTTCCGAATCATTTTTCAGATCGTGTCTATTTCTCAGAGAATCAGATTTGAGAAACCTGAAATATACCCGCAAAAGAGTAATTGCATAGCAATCCCATCACCACGAATCAGACAGAATCGCTTGTAAACATTCCCACTTCTTTCCATTTCTCGTAGGTCACAGTTTAACACTTCTCACACGCAGACTAATGGTCGTTTTCCAGCGACAAACTCAGTAGAAACGCTATTTCAACGCAGAAATAGGGGTTTTAAGACATCTATTTAATAAGGATTACAAATTTTGGCTTACCGCCAGAATAGTGAAGGTCGGATGCTTGGCATTGCCCAGAAAAGCATGATACTTTCCATCCAAATTTTTAGCCAGATGGAAAAGAGCTAAAATATGATTAATGATAGAAAAATTGAATTTGTTATGAAAAAAGCAATAATGGGCGAAGTGTTATGGTCAGTTTTGCGAAAGGAGTGCATACTCTTTCTTCTGTCTTCATTGCGTCTCTTATAGAGCTCGCGTCTTTCGTTGTCTCTCCCTTTTGAAAGTGAGAAAAAGACTGCTCTTATTTGTTAGAAGGAAAAACAATTAAATTTTTACCTCGATTCAGGAAAAAGAGCAAAAACATGTAGCATATTCCGATGATCAGAAGAATAGAGATGAACTTCTAAAAATATGCCATTTTTCCAGACAATTTCGCAAAAATCGTTTCATCGACACGGTAAAAATGAGCATTTTTCATTATGTTGACCGATTTTTTCACCATTTTCTAAATTACGACCTAAATTTGGCAGAGAGAAAGTATCGAAAACTAGTAGTTTCAAAAATTCGAATTTTTACCATTTCGGGGAAATGTATTTTTGTGCACATTTTTCGAAAACGACGATTTTTTACTTTTGGGGTATTATGAAAAATGATCTTGTTGGGATTACCGTGCGATGAGCTTATTATTATTCGGAAAAAGTATAAGATAATTTTTATTAGTTCGAAAAAATGAATTTATCTAACAGTAAAGTAGAGACGTTAGAATTAAACTTGACTTCATTTTTCTGAATAAAAATTCAGAATATCTTTGATCAAATGGCTATTTTTCTAATGCGCATATAAAATGTGGTCATCAAAGGAGGAATTTAGATAGGGCTATAAAAAGATGAATGAAAAAATCAGCGGCAGGATCAATGTCGAACGCTTTTTGTCATGAATGTTTACATGCTTCTACTCTCATTCATAGATTCATAGCGAATTTATCACGCAGGACATGTTTTCGGGAAGAAATATAATCGAAAAAGTACTAAATTTAAACCAAGGATGAAATATTCAGAATACAAAACTCAGGAAAAGAGTAGAAATCGTGCATTTCGAAATAGACAGATTAAAGAACTGATCTTCATAAGAGGCAATAATAGTAACGCGAAACGAGTCTAGAATATAGTGAGGAAGATATTAGAAAGCCCATGAAATTAGTTCAAAAATAATTTATTAGAAGGAGATTCCTACCTTTCGTTCGACTCCAAGTACTTTGCCACTTTCCGACATCTCTATATCTTGCTCCTTTTGTAGTTTTCAGCCTTTCAAATAAAGCAACTGAAATATTGACGGGTTAATATGTGTTATTTCGAATAATTGTTGGCTCGTCAGTTTTCAACCAAGAACGAGTCGATTGACTTTGTAAAGGTAAAGGTAAATTGAAAACGTGAGGGGGGTCGAAATGAGAATTGAATGGTAGGAATTAGGAAAGAGAAGAAGGGAAGGGTCAGAGAAAGAGAAAGGCTTGAACGACGACGGTGAAAACGCGCTGAAAGAAAAGCAGTGTGAAACGGGTTTTACCGGAGAACTGATCAAAAAGGACGAAAAGAGTCGCAACATATGGAAATATGACAGACATGATGTCATAACAGGTGCATGGTGTTCTTGCATGAACATTGTGCACCTTATAATAGCGACTTCTTCATAATAGGATAGGATGCAGGCAAGTTGCATCATGAAAAGCTGACTGCAAACTGAGAAGCAAATATGTCAAGAAGTGATACCATAACAGGCACACATATGGTGAGAACTTGCAAAAGTCATCATTCTAACAGAAAATAAACTTCATTAAAGACTCAAAGTTTCAATTAATCAAATTCAACTTACCGGTGCATACTTTCAAATTAATTAAATATTCAGTTCATAATATCATATTTAGGGACCGCAAATGGATTCACAAAAATGATATTCTTCGTTTTTTCTTAATTAAACAGCTCGACTGTGATATAACTAAGATATTCGTGAAGAGAATATAGGATAAACATCATTTTTGATCGAAAGATGCCACCAGAATCAACCAGGAAAATGAACACGATTTTGCAATATAAAAATCCCGCGAGTGCCTGCGGGTGCGCACTTGCTGACAGGATATTCTGGTGAACAAGCATTTCTATGGGTGGTTCATCGATTCTGATAGTGATCTTTCGTGGACACCCACTTTGAAGGGGCTTATTTCCTATTTTGGCGTTTTCTATGGCCACTTTTATATAGTGCCGCTCAAAAGTCTTGGAAGTTCTTGCAAAATGGCGATTTTCGCTTTCTAATTTGCTTTATTTTGTAAAAATGATATATTTGCTCTATTTTGCATAGTTTTACATAAATTGAGCTGATTTATTATGTTTTGGACATGAAATAATAAATTGATAAAGGATGCAAGACCGCTCTTCAATGCTTGGTATATTAGCTGTTGTGGTAGTCTTATGGATGATTATCAGTGGGCATTTTCAAGTGGCAGAAACTTATGAAAGATGTTTTAAAATAATAACTAGCTATCATGCAAGCATAAAGTTTGAATTTGGTTCGGTTTTAGGCTCAATTTTACTCATGTCGGAAAGCGCTGTTTGATTAGTCATAGAATAGGGTAGCTTTAGCATATCCTGTTCATATCCATTAGTGTCAGGTTATGACTAAATACGTGCAAATATGCACTGTGATATGTTGGAGAATCATATACTTTAACTTGAGAAGAAAACAAACATTTCTGGGTAGAATACAGGCCAGATCATGACCGATTACCGTAGCTGGCTTTAATAGATAGGCCAAAGTGCAAAGGTTTTGTGGTATAATTTGTTCACTTTTTATGCCCAAAACATAAACTCGAGAAATGTGTTCAGAAGTTAAATTCGACCTATTTTGCTGAAAATTTGTTAAAAATGATTATTTTTCATGCTAAATAACGGCACTTTGGTATTCAAATAAGTGACTGAATAATAACTCAATTTTTGACAAGTAACGTGAAAAACTGAATGGGTGTTTTTCGTAATGTTATTGATCATATATTATCATTTTATCATGTTATTAAATTGTTTATACCAAAAAAGAATCATTTTATTACGGCTTATGCAAAAATTCCAACACTTTTGAACAGCAGCAGCATCGGGAACGCGATCATCAGTACTAACTGCAGCAATTGAGCGATTAAATAACGATAACAAACTGACATCTGTTGTCGTTGTCGGATATTCCTCTTTCTAATTTTTGTGACAACGACAATAAACTCTGACATCCGTCATCATTGCTAGAAGTTGCTCGTCTAATTTATATGGTGGTACAACAGGTGACAATTTTTTTTTTCAAAATTTAAAAGCTGATCGTCATCATCCTACCCGTGGAGTGGTCCCAAAACATGTCGAATAGCCCATTAGCTTATTGTCTGTTCCAAACTTCCTGTTGAAAAGGATATTTTGACATCATCAAAAAGTCTTTTCTTTATCGAGAACAAACTTGAGCAAGTAGCTTCAAAGAATTTGCTCAAAAATGCTCAAGTTCGTATATTTTTGAGCATCATCGTGAAATTATGCAACATCCGTTTGGGAATTTTTTTTTTGGCGAAATCTCCTATCGCGAGATCCGACGTCGTTCATGGCTTCAGAAGGCCTTTTTTCGAAAAACGAACGACACCACCATTTCGGGCGTATTTTATTACCCTAACTGGTGTCTTGGTTTCATGAAATTATCAACTAATTAACGATAATTGAAACGGCAGAAAATTTCATGCATTATTTCTCTCCCTCGAAAGGGGGAGACTTTGCCCCTCTATGTAAAGGGGTGGAATTCTACTTTCGGAGGCTGGAGACGACGCCCGAAAACGATTGATTCGATTCTAATCAATCTTTTTATGCGTATAATTCTACACTGATAATACTCAACTTTTGCATCTTCAACATTGAAAGCATCTTTATCACTGAACTTATACACGGTTTATTGAACTGTAAAGTTTAGAATAGACTAGAGACAATATATCGCGAATTATTGAAGATAAATACGCGTATAAAATGCCATCCGATTATCGTTATAAATATTTAGGTCAGACTATTTCGGCACTTGACTCATTCCGACTTCTTCAGTTCTAGCCACTGCGTTGGATAATACCTTGTAGAGTAGAACGGCAACCGCGACGAAGACTAAATTAACAGAACTCAAATTGAAGGTTTGAAATCGATTTACTGGGATTGTACACATCGTCAACTAACTTTTTTTATTACTTCGATGAAGATAAAACTTACATATCGTGTATGCAACGCTAATAGTTGCTACGAGCACCAATCCCCAAGTGCCTGAATACCCTTTGACTATATTGTCTGAAATCTTCAATTTAGTATGGACTCAAAATTGCCATTACTTATCAAAACGTAGAAAATGAATGCAGTCAGGAATACATAGGTTAGCACAACCAGTAGCTAAAATTTGAGCTTAAACTGTAAGATCTATTTTTAAATTACTTGAAGAACGAAAAGATAGATCAAACAGCATTTAATTTCTTGATAGACACACCACATAAAAAATAGATAAAGTGTTACCTAAAAATTGTATTTTTTAATGAATTTTTAGAGCATAAATCTCCTTACAATTACAGCAATTTTGATGATGTTCTTCAATCCGAATCCAGTATGCCGATTTGGATCATGTTTTCCGTACATTATATCGTCCATTCTATCGTTCGCTCCGGTGAATACCGAGGAAAATTCATTAGCGATGCCTAAGACCAAGCATATGCCCATGCATATCAAGAGTAGCTTCTGAATTATAACTAGAAAAATAGGAGTTTAAATAATTCGATCTAAAACTATACCTTAGAGTCCTGTCCGAAACATGTAGCGTAGTTCATTTTGATCCCTGAAAACTTAAATAACTATTCACGATAGCCAAGATTTCAGAATTAAAACGCATCGATCAATTAAATATTGAAAACAAGTACGGCGGTACAAAGAAGTGAAGTAATGGTAATGTTGTTGATGATCGGACCTGCAAAGAGCGCAGTAAAACACAGAAATAAAAATTTCGCAGGCAATTTTATCGAATTTGAGTGATACGCCAGGTAATAATGATGATCAGTGTGTCGTCGAAATCAGAGGCATCATCGTTCCTTCTTTGTCCTGTTTTTTCTCGATTTCCTACTCTCTACGCTTATCCAATCACTGATACCTTTTTCACGAGTGATCTGATCGTTTAATTAATAATTATTGCTATACTGCTCAGTTCAATATATTTATTATATTTGACAGTTTCAAGCTATACAATTATTGAGCAGATTTTCAGATAAGTACTAATATTGACGTTTAAATTATTTCGGTACTTGTCTCATTCCGACTTCTTCAGTTCTAATCACAGCGCTCGTCCAGACTTTGTACAGTAGAACGGCAGTGATAATGGAGACTAAAATAATCGAATTCTCATAATTCAACTTGTATGAATTTAGTTAAACTTTGCATTACAGAAAGGGAAATGACATAATAGGCAAAAAAATCTAATTTTTAGCTTGTCATATATTCGCTTTTCCGTATATAAAATCAAAATAGGACTCTTAAACAGAAGTAACTTACATATCGTATAGATGACGCATATGGTAGCCAAGATAAGCAAACCCAAAATGCCTGGGGCTCCTTTAACGATGCTTGCTAAAATAAAAATAAACTATTGAAGTTTAAGCTTATGATATTTTCATCTCACAAATCAGAACGAAGAAAACAAATCCTGTGAAGAGGACATATATGAGCACTCCAAGCAGCTAAATTTTCTTTATATTTTGTAAAAAAATTCCCTAAGCTTACCTCGCATATAAATAAGTAGACTAAGCAGCATTTAATTTCTTTGTAGACACACCACATGAAGAGCAGCGAAAATGCGATCTGAAAATATATTACGTTGGATAGAAAGTCCTGCACCAAAAATAACATCTTATAAATTTTTTGGTAACTTCATTAATAATAGCAGTTATTCAACAATATAATCACCAAATATGTCCATCACCTTCGCCCATTTATTGGACAAATCGTTGATGTCCTGCGCCCAGTATTCAGGAGACTAGCACACGAAGAAGTTGTCGACTGCTGTTTTTAGGTCGTCGTCTTTGTCGATTTTTTTCTCTCGTAGGTGAAGCTTCAAAGGAGGGAATAAATGGTAGTCTGATGGAGTGAGGCCCGGCGAATACGATGAATGGATGACCGGATGCCAGTCGAGCTTTGTGGTCTTTTGGTGGGTGCCCGAAGCAACGTGTAGTCGCGCA
>LIAE01007839.1:0-55507 GCA_002287525.1 Diploscapter pachys | reverse complement strand
GGACCCCTGTTCCGCACCCCTTCCTTATGACTTTGATTTTTCCTGACATCCACTCTTAAAACGTTTCTAAAAATACGTTATTTTCAGATTCTTATCGTCCTGACCGAGTCCTGCATAGCGTTCCCAGCGTCATGGACGTCGGATCTAATTTCGTTCCTGAGAAAAATGATGTCGTTAAATCCGACAAAGCGTATGGCGTCTATTGATGACGTCAAAAATCATCCTTACACGGAGAGGATAAACTTCGAAGCTGTACTTCAGTTGTACGTTTTTTAAATATTACGTCTATAAAATAGCGTTTTTAAAAGCGACGTCTTTTTATTATATATGTAGTATCTTTTAAAATGACGCTATGACGTCATCAATAGATGTTTAAATTTTAGAAAAACCGCGCCCGTCTTCGTGCCCTGTAAAGAGGGTCTGAATTGCGATCCGATGCACGAAATCGAAGAGCGTATTTTGGTGTCGACGCCCATCCACAAAAGGCGTCACTACGCCAACGCCCACGCGAATTGCGCCAGTACGCCAATTGGCACCAACTCGGCTGATCATACGCCCCAGAGTCTAGCGTTACATGAGATTTCACAGGTATTTGTTTTTTTCCAAATTATTGACTTTTGATAGGAAACGAGGTGATTTTCATTGAAAGGAAAATATTTAATGGAAAATTATATTTCCGTTAGAAGAAAATGATATAACTGTGACTATAAAAGGCCGATCCTCATCATTAAAGGCTTGAATTTTTAGGCTTTTATCGAATACTACCGTCCCGAGGGCGTTGCTAAAGACTTAGTAAATGGTAGCAACAAAATTAACAACACCGCGAAAAGTTAGCAACAGGTTTAAGTATTATCATTTCATAAATAAGTACAGTATTAATTAATTTGACAATTTCTTCCACGAATGCGTTTACTTACCAAAGTTTAAATCGAATCTAGTACGGGTTAACTTAGAGCTATCTCAAATAACCACTCATTCCTTATATGTAGTCTGTAAATATAATCCGATCTAAAAGAAGTATATTATCTTTTAATCATATTTCCGATTTCATATTAGTACCTACACTGTTAATTCGGGTAAAAGTTTAGGCTTGTTGAACACATTTTTTGAACAAAACCACGCACTTTTTCTCATTTTATGCTCAGCTTTATAATTTCTTAGAAAATCGACATATTTGCTATAAAAATGGTGAAAGTTTTCATGAGACTTAACAAATCTAGTAGTGCTAAATGTATTTGATTCTACTCCACGTATTTTAAAGATCCCAGTAATAAACATTTTATTTGAACAGAATCCTGTAAAATAATCATATCTTTGGCAAATTACTCGTTAATAAGTTGCCGATTTGGAGGTAAATTTGGAGGTTTAGAAGTAGAAAAAACATACTTAGAGGTAAGAAATTTGCACTGTAACAGATAAAATCATACGCGAAACTGATTAATATTGAACTTTAATATAATTTAAAACGGCCTCTTGCATTTCACACCCACACCCAGTTTTTCTTTTCCCCCACCTTTCTTCCCTACTCTCTCTCCTCAAAAAGTGGGCGTGGAATACAAAAGGCCTTAAAATAATAAATTGATTAAATTCGAATTTCAATTCAAGCAGCCTGAATCATTTCGTAGTAGAGTCCCTTGAGTTCCATCAATTCATCGTGGTTTCCTTCCTCAGTTATTTGACCATCAACCACGACGTAAATTCGGTCCACATTTCTGATGGAAGAGAGTCTATGGGCTACTGTAATAATATCGATTTTTTGCTGAAATGATTGACTTTCCACTTACTTTGCACGCAAGTACACGATTTTCCAGCTTTTTCGAAAGCCTGTTGAACAACCTGAAGGAAAAATTTGACTTTTCGAAAAGTTCACGAACTTGGGCAATTGATCTGTCGCGATGTGTTTTAATGAAATATTTATGTTGGAATAATTTCAGATCAAATATACCTTACAACAAGTCGCATCATTTTCATATCGCGACAAACCCAAGTTGCCAGAACTCACCTTTTCAGTTAGTGTATCTAAGCTGGCGGTGGCTTCATCTAAAAGAAGAACTACTGGCTTTCGAATGACCGCCCGAGCGATGGCAATTCTTTGTCGTTGGCCCCCAGAAAGCTGGGCGCCAAATTCACCGACTTCAGTGTCATATCCCTAAATTTCGGCGATTTTATGCTAATTTGTATCAATTTGTTTTATTTTTCACTTACTTGAGGTAATGAAACAATAAAATCATGGATATCAGCAATTTTTGCCGCCTCGATAACTTTCTCCATCGTAGCCTCACTTTCAATCAAACCATAAGCGATATTTTCCTGAATTTACAAAAATGGCAACCTTGATAAAAGGGTATCAACTTTTATGGTAAACGAGAATAGAGTGGGCTCCTGACCAACGGCTACCACGCATCTTCTCAAATATGCCGGGTTTATCGCTTTGGCGTTATATTTATCCAGGACCTTAATTTTCAATTTTAGGGCTTAAATATCAAATTTTAGGTCCTAAATGCAATTTTTACTCAAGATTTAAATTTAGGTGAAAATTTGAGGAATTTAGATGCGGATGGATACACGTACCACAAAACCCTCAGTAGGACTGTACATTCTTTGAAATAGCGATATTATCGTCGATTTTCCAGATCCCGAAGGCCCTACGAAGGCGACCGACTCGCCGACGGAAATCTAAGAGACATACTTTATCTTAGAACTATTGAAATATGGTAAAATCAGCTTTAAATCAATCTTAACTATTATAAAATCAAAGAAAATCATATTTTGACGATGTTTCACGAGGATCAGTTTTAATCCAATCATAATTTCGATCAAATGATATCTTAGAAGCTTCGTGTTTTTTTAATGTGAAGCTCAGAGCTCTTTCTAATGAGACCCTCTACCTTTAAGGTCATGTCCTTTAAAATTGGAACTATAGGTCTCGACGGGTATCGAAATGTGACGTTTTTCAGGAATAAGTGACCTTCGAGTTTCTGAAAATAAACTGTTATTTTTTCTATTTAAAAACGAAAAAAAGATTAAACATACCGGTCTAAGTCCTTCCTCAGTCAAATTATCCATATCCACCGCGTTTTCTCTCATCACATTTAGTACATTTTCGGCGGCGATTCTGGCCTAAAATGTGATTATTTTTGGATTTAAACAAAAAAAATTTTAGGCTGACCTTCGAAAAATCGGTCACCGAAGCGACTAATTGTGAGAAGAAATTCGCGCCGAATTGGGTTAAAAGGACTACTCTGAATGGTTTTTATCTTAGATATTTTTTGCCATCATTTGCTTACCTCATATAGTCGAAAACAGTGATTTCGTTGGATAGCATCATTAGCTTTCCAAAGTATAGCGTTATCGCGATCAGAATGTAGGTGAATGAAAATTGGCAGGCGAAAACGAATGATGATATTATGGATTGGTGACGCATGGCCCTGAAATTACAATAAAAAATAAAAATTCGACAAAACAAGCAAGCGAACAAAAATAAAAGAAAAGGCAACTTGGAAAGATAGTTGCAATCTTGCGCATCGTGTTGCATATACGAAATAGCGCGGGGAAGAAAATCTGTTCCTTAAGTGATGTTACGATGCAACTCTACCTTTCCAAATTGTTCGAAATAGGATAAAATAATAAATATTACTTGGCTAAAGGCTTCAAAACATCGACGAACACTGAGTAAAAATGCTCTTGTAGGCAATATGCCTTGATAGTGCTCATGTTTGATAGAACCACTGATGTTAGGTCGGCCGCTTTCTTTTCTTCGTCCATCATTTGGCGTTGTCTAAATGACATAAATTACTTCTTAAATACAGTATTTTTGTAAATTAAAAGATCTATCGTTATTTAAGAACAGAGCAAATTATTTAAATACCGTCTAGACCCCTCCCTTATTTGTACAATTCGTATGATAAAATAAGCCGGGAACTGAAATGAGCATAACAAAGCCATTTTCCAGTTGATCACTAAGGCAACGATGACGGAAACTACTGAAATTTAAAATGTAAAAAATTTACGGATTTTTCCCAATTTACCTGAACAAACGAAAGCTGGTATTAGCATATCTAGTTTCTGCTCCATCATTTTATTCAAAGTAGATGAGTCATTTATTACTCGGTGCGTGAGCTTTCCGGGGCTGAAAAATCAAAATAAAACAGAAAAACGTCCCAACTTGCCCTAGCTTTCTCAGAAAAATTTCTTTTTAGAGCTTCTCTGCTCCCTCTTTTTTAAATTCTCTCGCGTATCGTACAGGAAAATGCAGAAATCGAACTCGCGCTATTCACTGTACCATACTGCTATGAAGGGAGACACGCATTTTTGCGTTATGAGCTTGGTCAGTAGAAGCGAAGGAACATTCGAAATGGAGAGATTTAGAGCGGCTCGAAAAAGTAAACGTTTCTGAGAAGCTTTTATACCTATTCTTCTCATCATCGAAAAATGCAGCACCATGCCTCATAATAGATCGGAACATTTCATTTCTCAGGTAACTGCAAAAACCATGGCCCCATAGGGCTATGAATAACCTCTTAATTAGGGGTGATTAGCTCGTTTAATTAGCATGATGATTTAGATAATTACCCCCAAGGCTTCGAATATAGTTTTGATTATAATTAGCGCCGTATAAACCGCCGCAACTAAAAAGATGTGCTCAGCCCTGTGACTTTCGGGGGTAACGGAAATCTAAAATTCGATTGTTTAAAATTAGCATACGACTACAGTATACCTCTAAAACCGAAGCAACTTCGAAGCAAATTAATAGATAGAAGAACGCCCTGAGCACTGTAGTGGGTATAGCCCCAAATAGGTAGGAATATCCGTCTCGGTAATTACGAATCAGGCAAATTAATGATGAAAAAGAAGAGCGCTTATATCGTATGTCCTAAAATTGCAATTTAGGCTAATAGACCACGCCCACTATTGATTACTTCTTCATCAAAGGACTTATTGAACTCCCACTGTGAGCCAGTATACTGATAATCAAGTCGTTTAGAGCGTTTCTTGGACATAACTGGAAAAACTCGAATTTTATCAAAAATAGATGAATTTTTGATGAAGATTAACTTTTTCTTAACAGATTTTTGAATATTTTAGAAAAAATTGAAAGAATGTTGATAAAGACCAGGTTTTTCCTAGTCAATTTTTGTGAAAAGGGCTATTCCCATACCAGGTAAGGCTAGCTTATCCTTTTCCAGGCTTTGTAAGGAGTAGGATCGGCCTAATCTCGTATTTTGCATTAAAGAATTCCTCGCCCAGGCCCGTTTTTGCTCATCTAGTGTCTAAAATTGTAATTTTACCCGAAAAATAAACTTTCGAAATGTGTCTTTACCAAATCGTTTTCAGCCTGATCTAGCATACTCAATAAAGGCATTTCGGAAGTTGTCTGAGGCCGAATTAGCTGATCATAGCACATCTAAAAATGTATTTCTTTCAACTTACCTAAATTTTGAAGGCTTACCTTCTGAAATCGACTTCCCTCTTTAGCAAGCAATTCTTCCGGAGCACCTTCTTCGACAATATGACCATCATCCAAAACGATGATTCTGTCGGCATTTTTTACAGTTGTTAATCTAAATATGAGGGGCTTCGCCTATCCTTATTTGGAAAAGGATTTCGTATATCCGGATTCATACCTATGAGCTATCGTGATCGTAGTCAGGCCCTCTGAAGCCAAATCGATGGCCTTCTGCACTTCTTCTTCATGTATATTATCCAAAGCCGAAGTGGGTTCATCAAATATCATTACGGTGGGCTTTCTAGAATTAAATAATAATTTGAAAATTGATTTTTTAAACCTTATAACAGCTCTAGAGATTGCAACACGTTGTTTCTGGCCACCGGAAAGTTGGATGCCTCTGAAAATAAAAATAAATACTTTTTTCTTATGTAAATATCATGCAATATACAAGCTCAGTATCTTCTATTTCATAAGATTTCTAATTTAGGTGACTTCTATTTAAAAATAAAAGATCGGCTGAGTCTACCTATCCCCAACCCTGGTCTGCATGCCCTCAGGTAAGGATGAGATGAATTGCCAGACGCCGACCTTTCGTGCCGCTTCGTTGATTTCTTGTTGGGTAGCGTCTAGACGACCATATCTAAATTAGAACTTAATTGAAAAAGCTGATCTTCATGGTTTAAAGGATACGAGTTGTTCTTTAGAGTAATACTTACCTAATATTATCGCTGATAGTGCCCTCAAAAAGTATAGGTTCTTGAGCTACCAATGAGCATTGCGTTCTTAAGTCATCCGGATTCATCGATTTCAGATTCTCTCCATCCAGGTAAATCTAAATTTTTACATTAATTTTAGATTTTGTTAATTTTTACCGATCCGTTAGTGGGGTCATAAAACCTAAGTAGCAGAGCTGTTAAAGTCGATTTTCCTGAGCCTGAAGACCCTACTATAGCGATTTTCTCTCCGGCTTCAACTCTCAGATTTATCCCTTTTAGGACCTGTAATTATCCTAATTAGCCTAATTATCCCTGCTTAGTTACCTGAATATCAGGCCTACTGGGATAGGAAAAATAGATATCCTTGAAATGAATCGCGCCTTTCCCTAAAACATAGTAAATTTTAAAAAAGCATTGAAATTTATCCAAGCGCACCCATGAATTTCATGCTCTGCCTCCTGTATCTTGGCATTATAGGAATTGGTTTATCAGGACTAATTGCAGCTAGAGTACATCGATCCGCTTCGATTTTTGGAGACTCGTCTAAACATTTGGTATTTTTCGACCCCCGGGACCCTTTTTTGCTAAATTGCAGTGCTTACCTAGAATTTTGCGCATTTCTTTGGCATTCTGTTTCGCCGTACCAGCCCCGTTTAGATGGAATCCAATTGAAATCGAAGTAACGCACATGTAGAGCATGTTAATTGCCAACTTAATTGGGATAATTAAATAGACGATTCGGGTAGTTAAGTATTTAATTAGGGAAATTACCGCACAAAGTCTGCCAGGAGAGTTATCCGCTACTCTCCATATTCCATAGCACAAAGCGGCCGTGAAAATTAGCTCGGTAAGTAGGATCTGTAAAATTGGTTAATTTTTAAGTTGTTTGCTTGTTTTTTTTTTAATTATAATTTTTAGGACCTGAGTTAAAGAATCGAATACGGTAGAGGAGCGTAGTCTTGCTTCAGTTAAGTGATTGCATTCAGTCGAGATTCTTTCGAACCTATTTTTCATCGTTTTTTTTAAAAATAATTTTAAAGTTCAAATAATTTTACTTATTGATGGTCTGCTTCTGAGCGGCGAAGGCTATGACAGTCCTAAAATAACGTTTTTTTTCTATTACTGAAAAATTTCAATATTACCGAATGCAATTGAAGGTTTCGGATACCAAATTGGTCAACTTTCCTTGTAGCTTGTTCTCTTCATCAACGGTTTTAGCGAACCACTGAAATCTGTGTACTTATCATACTGATATTTTTGGTGGAGGTAAAATTTTCAAAGCTTATCTTCAGGAACTTAAAATGTGCTCATAGATACCTTGCTAAAAATAATCCGACATCCAATTAATGCTGGTATTGCCGAGCACATTAGCAACATCACATCCCATTGAATGTATATGCAAACGGCTAAAACATTCGAATTTTTGCAGCGTTTTCAAGCAACTCACCGATATTCACCAGCAGATAGTTCAAAGTGAAGAATATCATCGGTAGATGGTCCGCGATGCCAGCGTAAATCGAGTCGGCGTGTCTGAAGTTGCGCAAACTTTCAGAAAAGTTTCAAGGACTTTTCAAAAAGTTGTCCCAAAACTTTATGGACAATTTCGGAAACTAAAAAAATGTTTTGAAAATTGTCTTAGACTTACTCATGCAACATAGCAGCAACCTGTCCAGATTGTCGCGATTCCAACCAACTCACGTCCATATGAAGCAACTTTCGAACGTAGGCCTTTTTCACGCGGAAAACTTGTCGGATCGCGGAAAGTTCCCAAACTAGCCTCTGAAATTTATGTTTGGAAATATGTCTTGGAACCTTCTAGAAACTTTCTACAACTAAGTAAGAGTTGCGGAAACTATGAAAACTTTGGCAACCTGCACAAAAGCGGCCAGAAACATACAGATCGATAGTGCTAGCATGGAAACGAAAGCTGGGGTGGCAGATGATGAAAATGTTTCATCAATGGGGTCCAAAATCGCGGTGGAGTTGTGGATTTTTATCTCCTTAAATTTAGGATTAAGATGGGGGATTTCAAATATTTTACCTCTCTCTGAATGGATAACGTAACAAAATCTCCCATTAATAGCCATACGAAAGGCGGTAAAGTGGCTTGTAAAAACGCAGCTAAAAAGCCCAGGAACATCAACTGAAGGTACAAAATCTCAATTTTTAAAAGTTATTTTTATATTCACCTTCGCATCAATTCTATCCGCAAATCCATATACGATTTTGAAGGATTTAAACCATGATTCTTTTTTGCTTTCCGATTGATCGTCTAAAATTTCTTATCAGTGGTTGGTAAACATTAAACTATAGTCAATTTGACAATACCTGGTTTATCAGGAAGGGCGGTGACGTCGTAGGCTATAATTAGGACTAATCAAGTGGATAGTTAAATAATTTAAACTTAGTTATGGTTAAAGTGAGTTGATGGCAAAGATAATTGTAGGTAATTAATTCCGTAATTTACTTCAATTTAATTCGATTTTTAAGATAAACTTCAAATGTGTAGACATGAAATTGATTGCTGGGGAAAGATAATTAGAGTGATCTTAGAAACTACTTATATTATTAATAGTTAATTTTACCCTTTATATTGCTCTTAGGGTCTTCAACGTATAGACTGGACAAATCGATGGAGATTTTAGGCAGCTTTAGAGATGATCTTCTTGAAATGGTCGAATTTGTATGTGTGGCATCTTCAAATGAATTGGTAGAACTACTCAAGCTCGAACACGCCTCATCGTCTGAGGACTTTTGAACCATTCTAAAATATATTTAAGTTCAAATTCAAATTTCATGAAAATATAAAACCTATAGAATAAGAACATTTAATAAAAAATATATGCAGAGAAAAGCTGATCTTCATGATTAGGCATAAAATAGATTACTCTTAAATATAAAAAAGCGATAACTTAACAAAATCTTGATAAAAATGCAGTTTTAATTTGTAGAACAAAGAATGTCGCTGCTTGTTTTCGAATCGAAATTGAAAAATTCAATATGATGCTAGAGTTGAAATTCTAAAACACATACATTGATAAAAATTTATATAGTGATAAAAACTATCTTTCATTACTGATAAGAAGAAGGAATGCATGATTGATGAAAAACGAGTTTTTGGTTTGACTTTCAAGGAGATTATTTATATATCCGTCATACATATATATCAAATCTTGTGTCATTATCACGAGACCTTTTCTGCAAGAAGTTTGACCAAATAGATTGGGAATTTCAAGGATTTATCAAATAAATTAGAGATTTGAACTTAACGCTAAATGTATTATTATGGCAAAGTATGATTTAATCCAAACAAAATATATAATCTGTCAAAAATTAAAAATAGAGTAGCTATAAAAGTTTGACTAATTAATATCGAATATGATTAAATCTTAAAGTTTGATCAAATATACATTATGTTAAATATAATAAAAATCTGAGTATCAATAGATTAAAAATCGATCTAAATCGGTTAAAATTGATATTTTAATTCGAAAGGCGCCAAGTCTTCGCTCCGAATTAGGAAATAGTGAGTAAAGTTGGAAAAAATATCGCCTGAAACATGATTTTACGCCTTTTCATGTCATTTTGCTTCCCATCCAATTTTTCAATTGTCAACTCGCTAATTGCACTTTTCATTTACCCCGGCCAAAATTTATAGATGTCAGAGAAATCTCTAACTTAACGATAAGACATAACACGTCGAAACAGGTTAAAACATTTCCAACCTAGTTTCCTTAGAGAGAAAAATGTTCGTTATTGTTGTCATGTGATGTTGCGTGTCGGTATTTTTAGAAACATAAATTTTATGATTTTATTACCATCGAAAAAAATTTCTTTACAAAAAATATAGGAATTTTATTTCGAAAAATGAGCTGAAAAGTCTGTTTTACAGAAGAACATTAGGCAGGGCGAGTTGTGATTAAGAAAGAGATTAGAAGTTATGATATTATTATTCTGATATTCGATAATCATCATGCAAATACGGTATATCGGTTCATTATGATAAATATACTATGCTAATGAGTGACATAAGTATCTTTTTTGAATATAGAATGTATATTTTGAGCACTTAATTATAAATCCGGTCTAGCATTTTGAAGAAAAATCGAAATAAGTGAATTATATATATATGGAACTCGGTATATTTCTGTTAAACAATTAATCACAACACAATTATTTCAGATTACTTGTAAACGTATAGCGAATGAGCTACGAACAAAACCACTACCTCAAAAATGAATTTCTAAAAAATAAATCTAAAGTATAAAAGAAATTCTTATTTATATGGAATATCATTCTCATGGATGTGCTAAGTATAGAAATCTGGTTTGACGGCATATTGATTGATACGGTGTAATCTCAAGATATTTGGCGTCAACTATGAGGAAGACAAATATGACGCCATTCGAATTTTTAAAAGACGTATCAATTAATAATGTCTAGCTTTGTGTCGAGGCGGCATCGGTGCACCATAGGGTATAGCGCCGGGTGGTGGCGCACCCATCATGGGTGGAAAGGGCGGACGTGGTCCTGCATTACCGGGGGGCGGACCCATCATTGGTGGAGGCCCCACCCATCCGGGTGGGATGAAGGGCGTAGACGGGATCGGTGAAGGTGCCTCACCACGAAGGAATCTCTGAAATTCAACTCATTGCTTTTAGGTTCAGACGTTGCGCAACGTGTTTAGACTAAAGTTCATTTTTAAACATAGATTTAGTTTTAGATTTTTAAAGTGAAAATGGCACCTGAAGTTCCTGTTCAGTATCGACAATCATGACCAAGAAAGGAGATCCCGGCACGTGTTCTCCATGCCATTTCACTTCGACCTGAAATTTTTTAAGTATGCTTTATTTATTATTATTTTCCAAAAATATTTGTATATACTCAAAAACGACTAGTTTTATCTTTAGGTAAGTACAAGTTTTAGTCTTTGCATCAATTTCATATTGTATGCCGAAAGGCTTCTTTTCCAATATTTAGGCAAACTGAGAATTTGTAAGATTTTTAGGCAATAAGTAGACCAACAATATGTTTACCTGATAGTCCCCAGGCTCTTTGGGCTCGTATTTGCAGTGGATGGTGCGTTCGTTGCGCTTTTCGCGCTGCATTTCGACGTTGAACGCCCCCTTCGGACCCCGGACTCGGACGGTAAGTTGGCCCGCGCCCGCACCGCGTGTCTCCACGACGAAGTTCGATTTGAACCTGCAAAATTTGCGATATTTTTCAATTTGTACACTTTTTTCATTGATCTGATGAAACATAAATAATTTAAGTCAGTTAGCTAGTAACATATTCCAATTTCATTCAACTATTGCTAATGCCCAAATCCGGGAGGTCGAAAATGAGGGGGGAGAAAGAAGCGATTTTAGGCGCCAGTCTCTCTCCGTTTCACGTGCTATTCTCGTTTTCTAATCGCTAAAAATAACCGTGCGCCACTTTGCATGCGCCTCCCAGACTTCGGCATCAACAATATACTACCTAGGTTTTCACAATAATCTTTGTAGACTATCAAAATTTTCCATTTCAACACGCTCAAATTAGGATTTTCATCATTTCAATTTCGATTTTTTTCGGAAAACATAAAAATTCTCACAGAGACAGAATGCCATGTTCAACTCCGGGCCCGTAAACGCGGACTTTTGAAGGATCGGGCGGCAAGGAAACATGAACGACGAACGGACTGCCTCTTACGTGCTCGTCGTTGTATTTGATGACGAGGGTGTGTTTGCCGACCTGAAATTTTATATTCAAAAATTTATAGGCAGACTTCCATTATTTTTTCATCAAAAATTTACTTTTTATTAAGAAAAACGCTGTTCTTCACTATGAGACATTGTTTTCATTTAAAAACGAGTTTTTAATAAGAGAAAAGCTGATCTTCAACGCTAAAATGGCGTGTTTGTTCGTTTTAAGAGAATCTTCCATCCTACTCACCTCAGCCGGTCTTATGCACAGCGTGTATGTTCCATCGCGATGATCGTACAGCTCACAATACGCGGGCTGGTTCGGGCCCATACAGTGCGCGGACAATTGGCCTAGAACTGAAATTGACGGGGGGCATTAAAGCGGTCGCGAAGCAACTAATGACATTTTTAGACAAGTCGAAAAGTTTGGTATATAGTCTCTAAAATTCGAACTTAATGCAAATATATTCTCGAATTTTTCCAAAAATTTTGGTAAGAATATCTGAAAATATATATTTAATCGAAAAATTATGGCATAAAGCAAAAGCATAAGAAACCAACATAAAATTTAGCGTCTAAAGATTAATTACACACGAAAAAGTCTAAGAAAAGCGATTCAACAAATATCTGCTTTTACTAACCTGGTCCTGCTCTTCTCGTGTCGATGACGGTTTTGATGTCCTCGTTAATGATGCCGATTTTCAGCGTCGAAGCATCGACTCCGATGTTATCCGCTGGCGAGGAGGAGGTATCGGCGACTACCTAGAATTTCAATTTTTAGATTAGTTGGAAAAATAGATTTTTCATTTTTAGGTCAGTTAGAGAAAACGCTGATTTTTTTACCTTGAATGGAGAACCCTTGACGTGTTTCCCGTTCCAAAGCACGTGCAGCTCATAGGTTCCGGGCGTCAGAGGAGTGTATGTGGCCTAAGTAGGGCAATTAAATAGATCATTGGGTAATTAAGTATCTAATTAGGGCAATTAAGTGTAGTTAATTACCTTGAAAACGTTGTAGTTAAGTTGTTGCACTCTGACCGGGATATCGGCTTTGGAGCCAAGCAAAGTCGCGGTGATTCTACCCTCTGAATTTAATTATTTTGGTTTTAAGACATGCAGATTTTCAATTTTTCGAATAATAAAAGAGCTGAGCTTCATCGCTTTTCCCTTACCTTTATGCAGGTCACCTCCGTCGATGATGAATTCATTAGGTTGATTCAGCGTAGCTCGATGTAAGCCGTCACCTCTCAGCATCACCCTTCCGATATCTTCTGATAGGGAGGACGACGATGATTTGTCTCTGAATTTTTGCAATTTTGCAATTTCTTGGCAAAACTTGAAAGATTTGGGTGAACATACACAAATCTTTAGGCCCCGAACTTACCTAGCATGAGCCAAGGGTCCTACGGTGTCCCTAGCCTCTCGGATCTCAGCACTGTCTCTTTGGTGAGATGAGGTGTGGGTATCGCGAACATCTCGATCTCTTGATCCAATCATATCCGTCGTCCTTTGGGCGTGCACTTCACGGTGTACGTCCCTGCTAGTCGTTGGCATATCTTCCTGAGCCGATCTGGCTCGGACTGGGAACGCTGATTCCACGGGTAGCTCGTTCCAGTACAGATAAATTGAGTATCTTAAATGTTTGCGTTTAAATTAGCTATTCGGAGACCGCACGACATCAAAACCTCAAGACATGCGAAATAGTATGTATGGTTAAGTGTAGAGTATTGGCTGATAACGACTTATTTGCCCCCACACTATTTCGCGTGTCGTGAGTTTCATAACATTGCCTTTAAATTCAAAATGAAATCAGTAGTTTTACGAAAAATTTACTGGTTGATTGTTTTTAATTTCTCTCTCAATTTACCTTCCAGGTCTCTGGGGCACGAATCGGACTCGATATTTGCCTCCGCCCAAGTCCTCCACAGCCGGACCGTCGCCTGTCACCAGAGTGCCGTCGGCGTCTCGAACTTCCGTGCGAAGTTTGCCTAGAGAGACTTTACGGTGATATCTTAGTCAAGTGGTAAATTTCCTATTATTTTAGTCGAAGAAAGTCGGAAATTCGTCGAAAGAAGACTACATTTTTGCAAAAAAATCACTAAGTATTGCAGATTGTCGAATTTTTGACAAACATCGATATCAAAAGTAGATCCAAACACTTTCGATTAGACAAAAATCAAGCATCGCCCCACTACGCTAACCAGGGGTGTAAATATTTAAACACGTGCGTGTATCTAAACGTTTACAGCCCTGACACTAACCGGGTCCAGCAGCTGTGGCGTCGACGTCAAACGTATTGGACTGTCCGAGTCTCAGAAGGAAGGAGCCATCCCTGTCCATGTCAAGGTCGTTCACGATTACCTTCGAGGGATCCACTACCCGAACGGTGTAAGGAGAGCCTAAATTTTTTGATCTCCTTCTGGAATTGAAATCACCTTTTGAAAGATGACCTTCCTAAAAATACGTTAATTTTTGAAATTAACTTACCAGAAACAGCTTTGTTGTTGAATTCCACCGACATTTTGTAATTTCCAACTTCCTCTGGGTAAAACACCACTTCAGAAGTGCCGTTGGGTCTTCGCATCACGTTATGTCGGATCTGAAAGTCGGATTAGTTTACTTTCAGAGTGAATTGATTCCCTGAAATACCGCGCTATTTTATGAGCGGAACCTATTCTCTCTCTTTTAAAAAGCGAAGGAGAAGAATGAGAGAAAAAGACCACGTTAAATAAAGCATGCAGCATTTGCAAAAAATCTTTAAATCAGGAATCTTACCTTTTCACCATTCGGCGACGTGACGTTGATCTTCAAACCACCTGCTGCCTTTTTAGGGTCGAATAATAAAGAGGCGGGCTCTCCAATTTTGATGGATTGATCTATCGCAGCGCCATAAACCGCTGGTTTTTCTTGCTCACCAGATTGGAGGGTCTGCAATTTTCATAGTTTTTCTATTTTTTATGATTTCCCTGGTGGTATAAATATTTTCTATCAGCCTTGATTGATGATCCTGATACATTTTTCAGAGTTTTTTTAGATTTTCATATTTTTTTGCAAAAAGGCAGTTGTTCAACATTTTTAAGGTCAGCCTTCGAGATTTTTTCTCCGACCTACCTGAGGATACCCAGGCAGTTGGAATCCAGCCAACTTCACATTGACTTTATGCGGTCCGAGCTTGTTCGGCAAGAAAGTTACAGTTTGTTCACCGCTGGGTGACTTCAAAGTTTCGATTCGGACTGGTGAACCGTTCGGATCTTGCACCTCGACCTGGAGCTCGCCAAGACCCGCATCGCGGCGATCAACTGAAATTTCGATTTTTATACAAGTGTATTTGGTTTTATGAGTATTTATACTGAAATTTTATGATATTAGGTCAATGATAAAAATTGATCTTTATCAGAAAATTGATTATTACTATTCTATAAATAAAATGGCAAAAAATGTATGTGGAGGAATTTTCGGCCAACTTACCCTTGAAAGCGGTAGCGTGTCTGAGAGTAAGTTGATCTGGTAGTCCTCTGACGGCGACTCGCCTTGGATCGACCACCTCACAGCGGAATGGGGATCCGGCTACAGGCATGTCGCCAAAGGTGACCTCGATGGTATGAGTGCCTAGATTTTTATTTTATTTTTCAAAATTTTTTATCTTTGATTTTTATTTAAAGGATGTCTCTGATTTTAGGATTTTTTGTCGAACTTACCCGTTTGCTCAGGAGTAAATTCGACCCAATAGCTCTCGTCCTGCTGTTTGTAACACCGAACCGGTAAGGGGCCGCCTTTCGGGTCTAAAAATTTTAATTTTGGCAATTTTTTTTGCTTATTTTTTGAGGAGTAGCTTTTCAAAGTTGAGAAATATAATAAGATGGTTCAGAGAATCACAATAGAAATAATAAAATTCCGCATAACACCCAAGGTTAGTAAGACAAATTTCATGCAGGTTAAATCTACAACACAAATTTCGGAACAAAAACATCCGAAGATGATGGTTCCTGAAATCCTGAAAGTGATTAGAGTTTTAAGGTCATTACTGGGAAATTTCTAAGCTATAGAGATCATTATTATATTTTCGTATCTAAATTTTGTTGCAAATAGAAAGTTAGCGAGGTAAAGATAACGTTACTATAATTAAAACTAAAATCTAAGGTATAATGAAAATAGCATAACGTTCGTATTTAAATAGATGACGTCATAACTTATAATAAATAACGCTCCTATTAAAAATAATCAACGCCATGGCGTTATGTAAAATCGAAAAGGAAAAGTCGATATTCCTACCGGAAATATTAACGTCCAGTTCGCCTTTGGTTTTGTCATTCAAAGCCACTTCAAAGCGGGCCGTCCGACCTCTTTGGGCCCGCTTCAGCGCATCGCCGCTGGCCTTGACTGTGCCCTCAGCGCTAATAAAGCACTCGTAAGGACATTCTGGAAGAACAGTTATTATTCGAGTGTTTCTACGCGATCTAGTAGTGAGATATGGCCAGTTTTAGACGGAATAAAGATGATCTTCAGCGTGAAAAGTTGAATATCTTTGAAAATAAATAATGCTTTTATTGAAGAAGAGCTGATTTTCTACAAGATAAAGCTTAATATTTATGGAAATGTTGTTGCTTTTTAGGTGAAAATTATCTGTTTATAAGAATAAAGGGGCTGATCTTCATTATGGAAAGCTTACAATTGGGTACTCATATGAAAATGATATTTTCCAGGAAAAAAGTTGATCTCCATCAAAAATCTTCATTTACCTGGTAAAAGTAGCCCATCGATTTTCACATCGACCCTATGAGGTCCAGACTTAGTCGGAGTAAACGTGCAAATCAACAGCCCAGGTTTAACCTTCTTCACTGTCACCGGGATAGTGGCATCTGAGCCACAAGATATTTCCACTGAAGCGGAATTGGCGCCAGAAGTGGTGTAGTCAACTAAAATACGAACGGAAATATGAATTTTGCCCAATTTTGCGTTGACTCACCATTGAATTTCTGCTCCACGCCCACTCGATCATTCTTCAAACCGATAACTCTGACAGCGGAAGGATCAAGTACGGGAATCACAAATGGTGACCCGGGGATAGGGTCTCCAGCCACGTAAATTGATAATTGATGGTCTCCCTCGACCTAAATTTTTAGGTAAGTTGGATTTTTGCTGAACACCCTTCTGACCATTGGAGTCCAGCTAACGCCCCATAAAGTCTCAGAGATTTTCTTCAGTTGAACTGCATTAGATTGACGATCAGGTCCTAAGAGTTAATTATGAAAGAAAACAATTTAGACTGACAGACCTTCGATCTCAACCTTGACTTCGTTTTCAAGACCGGAATCTACGAGAAGCTTCAACTCGGTTTGTTGACCCACAATTTCCCTGAAAATTTGTATTTTTTAAAGGTTCTTTTATATTTTAAATTTTTTCTTCTGCGGAATTTTTGCTTGTTTTTTTCAAATTCAACACTAACTCACCTTTTAGTTTCAGTAATAAGCTGAGCTCCATTTATGGGGTCCAATACATTAGTGAAAGTTCGATCGCCAACCACTTGGTCATTTACAAATACGTCAATAGAGTGGTGACCAGGCTAAACATTTCATTTTTATTCGTTTTTTAGGTACGACAAAAAATTTAAGGGTAGACTTCAATTTTTTCTAATTTTTACTTACTTGTTTAAATCGACAGGTCGCTCTGACTCCACCCTCAGATAAGTCCTCCAATTGAACAGGCAAATTTTTCCCGCTCGAATCACGAATATCAACTCGAACATTATCCTTGGTCTTAGCGTCAACTAAAATTAGATTTTTAGGGGGGTTTCGATGAAAATCATCTTAACATTTATCTTCTTCAACAAAAACACTTACCATCGAAGGAATGCTTTTTCCCGACCAGCGCAGTACTAGGTAAGCTCGCTTTTTCTGCTACAAACATCTCGATTGGTTTTTGAGTAAGCTTTTCATCGTCCACGTAAATATTTATTAGGTGAGTTCCTAGAAACATACAAATTACTATTCAAAGTGCTTGCCTATTAAATCATATAAGATCTTGGAATTATTCAAAAATTATCAACAACTTTAGTGATATTTCACTATCCATATCATGAACAGTATGAAAGATAGGAGCGTTTTCGATTATTTTTTATTCCAAAAACTTATTCGATGAAAAACGCCTACCTCTGGTAGTTGGAGTGAAGAAAATAGCAAATTTGTCATTTTTGTCGTCAGATTTGGTGTCCTTGGATACGGTAGCCGGCAATCTGCTTCCGTCGGGCGCTGACAAACACAAACACACAACATTACGGCATTTCACGAACATGACATTTAGCAATACATTGGATCTTACGACAATACCCAAATCTTTAGGACTACTGTAGAAGAATTTAAATCTTATGATAAAGGGTAGCCCATAAATTTTGGCTGATATATAAAAAAAATTTGGGGTATTATCATAAATCTCCACAGTGCTACAGAGAAACAGAAAAAGTGAAAGAAAGCAGCGCCCTAAACCGAAAATTGTTTCGGCAAGTGGACCGAAGAATTTAAAAATTGCAAGCCATGCGCATAGCAAAGTCACAAATAGCAAGAAAGCTTGAGTTTTGAAGAGATAGAGAAGGACTTTTGAAGCGAGAAGCTAACCTTTTCGAGAAATAACTAGAAAATAAACTTTTATTGAAAATTTTGAGGTAAGCTTGGAATATAAAAGCATAACTTCTCGATTCAAAGAAGGCAAATTTGGGGAATTTTTGAAAATCTAGATTTTTTCGATTTTCAGCAACTTACCGGTGATGATTACGTTGCATTCATGAGCCTTGCCACTCGGGTTTTCGACGGTGAAGCCCTTCTTTTGTCCGACCTAAAAATCTCTAATGATCAAAAACATTATATGATTATTGATTTAAATACATTAAGTGCGTCAAAAATTCTTATTTTAAGTTTAAAATTGAATTTTTATCCAACTTACTTGCGCATTTTTCAACTCTCGTCCCAAAGCGGTGGTAGGCTGAATCTCGGTTAATCCGGCGGACTGTTTGGTTAGTTCGCAGGCCAACACAGGAGCGGCGGCCGTCGTTGCTGGAATGAATGTGCCGGCCGATTCCACATGACATTTCATGGGTGATCCTAAACATTTTTTAGCTTTTTATTTGTTTCATTTTTTAATTCTATATAAATTATTTTTTATTTTACTCCTTTATTTTTGAAAGCTTTTCCTCCAACTTACCAGGAACCGAAATTCCGTTGAATCTGACGCTGATCACATGTTCTTTAGCCTCTTGGGGAGTGAAAGAAACCTGAAAGCTCATTTTTAAACTTTTTATTTTGAAAACAAACTTTTTACTTACCCTTAAAATTTGTAAATTTTCAACTTTAAAAAGAATCTGTTTAAACCTACCTTGAACTTAGCTTGCCCCTCTGCTTGGACGAAATTGGGAACGTTTCTATTGTCGACGGAAACGATGATTTCCATGTTGCCTGCACCAGCCTTGGCGGCATCTGAAACATTGCTATCTTCAAAAATTTTAACCCAAGAAGGAACTTTCGCCAACTTACCTATGGCAAATTTTTTGTCAGAAAAAGATATAGTGGGGTTTTTAAATGCAATATTGCAATAAAATTTCTGTTTAAATCCAAGGTTTTTCCCATCAACCTACCGATAGTAAACGTTGCTGGTTTGCCGACTTCCGCTCTATCGCAAGGGGACAGTCTGCATTGCCTAGAGTCATAGGCCTTGGCGGTAAATGGCGATCCCGCGATAGGTTCTCCGTTCACGGAAATGTCGATCTGAAAATTAGGTAAGTCAATGAGAAAAAAATAAAAATAACACAAATCTACAAGTTCGATGAAATATATATCTTTTAAATAGGTTCTCAAATAAGTGAGAATATTAGCCTAAATAATAAAATACAGCTTTTAGACAAGCGAATATAGTTTAATTTAAATAATAAATAATAAACTCTTACGGTGTGATTTCCAACAGCCTTTGGAGTGTAGGTAGCGATATGAAGAGTCTCATTATTTCGACTTCGAGTTACGTTGACAGGAAGGTCGTGAGATTGGGGATCCCTGATTCTTACGGATGGGGTGTCGGTGGAAGCTCCGGCTATAAAATACTTTGATTTTCAATCACGAAAAGCCGATCTTCATCGAAATAAGTTGAGGTTCATAAGTTTATGGAAAAACTGCGAGTTCTTATGCATAATAAAAGTTGGTATTCACTAAAATCTGGCATATAATCGAGAATTTTCGAGTCGAGTAGAAATACTCACTATCACTATGAATCTGAATCTCTGTGACTTCATCCACTGGTATTCTCTCAAGTCCTGGTCCTGATGCGGATGCCTGTGCGGCCGTTACCAGCTTGCAGACGAATGGAGACCCGGGCACGGGTTCGTTGTTGAACCTCACGGTGATGTTGTGGTCGACGTTCTCCTTCGGCACGAACGAAATGTCGTAGCGATGCTGACCCAGCGCATGTGCCATCGATGGGACTCGGCCCTCATTCACGGCCACCTCGAGGTTACCCACGCCGGCCTCAGAGGCGTCCACTAAATAGGCGTTTTTTTCAGGTAAGTCGAAACAAATGTTTTAGTAAGTCAACATTTTTATAAAGATGTGATGAAAATATATTTTGGGTTTGGTAAAGAAATTGCACATGAGATTATGCTTCTTTTTTTTTCTAAACAACGAATTTCTGTTTTTTAAAGGTTTCTCTTTTCGAAACTTACCAGTGAAATACACAGGTTTCTCCAAAAGACCCTTCGGAATGTTGCCAACTTTGATTCTCGTCGGGTCGTAGGCTCTGCAGGTGAATGGCGAGCCGGTTACAGGATGGCCGCCGTATTTCACCTCGATCTCGTGGTCTCCTAAAGTGGATGTGGTGAAAGCCGTATTCATATTTGACGATAATGTTCAGATTAATCGATAATATTCCAACTGATATATAAGTGTGGGGGATTTTAATAGTTCGCTGTTACCTTAGGAGTATTCGAACAGTTTGTGTTGTAATAAAGTTCTGTCAATAACATATGTCTATTCTAACACAATGGAAACTATTTGGAAAATAACAACAACAGATTTTTCGACAAATTTTTGGGTAAGTATAGGGAATGCTTTTATGAAATCAATATATATTTTATTTAAGAACTTTGATTTGTAGCAAAAAACAATTGAAATAATGTATGTGTTTTGCTACAAATGTTTGATTTTTCAACAAGATGCCTCTGACTTACCAACGTGCTGAGGAGTGAAATTGATCTGCATCACGCCTGGCTCGACCTCAACCAATTCAGTACCGATCTCGTTCTTTCGGCTATCTTAAAAAATTGAGTAAGTACTTCAAAAAATAACTTTTAGGTAAATCAGCAAAATTTTCATTCTCTCACACACAGGGGTATTTATTAAAACTTAAGGGAATTCCTGAAAATCTGAAATTGATTTTATTTTCGAAGATTAGGGTACATTTTTTGTTTCAGCCTACCTAGGACATGAACCTCTAACTGGTCTTGGCCGGAAACGTCAATGAGAAGGGAGGAGGGCTCCCCCACTCGAGATAAAGATGGGATTTTTGTCACGGCAGTTTTCGAGGCGTACTTCTTGCTCTGAACATTTGTTAGGTGAGTTGAAAAAAAAACCCGATAGAATTGCATGAGCATCGACCTATTATAATTTAAACAAATTACAGAAAGAATTACTTTAACTTGAATTAAGATAGTGCTGGAGAGCATCATCATTTTAGCATTAGAAAATGAGAAAATATAGTATCTTCTTCGGGAAAAAGATCTATCGATACCTAACCCATTGAATCGAATGAAAAATGCCGGAAAAATTAATCAGCCCCCTTACCTTTTTCTCTTTCTTCAGCGTAGCGGCCTTTTCTTCTTTTTCCCTCTTGACCCGCTCCTTCTCCTCTTTCTTTCGCTCCTTCTCCTGAACGAGTTATTTTTAGAAAATGCAAACTATGTGCCTAAACATAGGTGAATAAACCGTTTTATGCATGGCACTGGGTATTTGAAAATATAGACCTGAATTTTCATGTCTTTCTTGGAGAGTGTAGGCGAAACAGGGGTTTCTCCAGGAACTGCCGGTGGATCGATGATATTTACTTCGAAGGGCGAGTCTGAAAATGCGATTTAAAGTTGATTCTCATCAAAAATACAAATTTTCGAGAATTTTTCAAGTGAAAAAAAAAAGATATCTTCATCAAAAATGTTCATATTTCTAAAGAATTCAAGAAAATCCCCCTACTCTTCAAAACTTCCTTGTTGAAGGTGATGTTGACGGTGTGTGGGCCCTTGGTTGCCGGCGTGAAAGTGACGAGGAACTTCGCTGTGCCCGTCTCTAACTGAGCCACGTGCGAGGGAATGATCACACCGTCGGCATCCTTAATGGCCATTTCCAGGTTGCCGAAACCGGCCCGACCCGCGTCGACTGGAATTTTTGTTTTGATAAGTCAAACATTTTGATGTAAGCGAGGAGGATTTTTAAACATTTTTTATATACAAAATTTTGGATATGTAGAATTTGTATGGGTGCCTGTGATAGACATTTTTAAGAAAGTAAGATTAAAAAAATATATATTTTTAAAGAGGTTTTTCGTCAACTTACCGGTGAATTCGACGGTGTCATTCAAGTAGGACTGCTTAGGGATCTCTCCAACGATCATTTCGGAAGCGTCGTAAATTCGGATGTTAAAGGGTGACTGGGGGTGTTGAATCTCATTTACATAGGCGAAGATCTGAAAGATAAATTTTTCTTGGTGAAAAGGAATCAACACATTTTTCTTCGAACTTACCTTATGAGTGCCAACTTCAGTCGGTTTGAAAATGATCTCGTATTTGCTTCCAGACTTCTTGACTCTATGCTCCAACTCAGGCGGGTGGGATTGACCATTTTGGGCCATGGCATTTTGTCCTTTCAGAGGAGCTGAAAAGGTAATATTTCGTGAAAAGTGACCAAGAATTTTGAAAAGATCAATTTTCTTACGCTGAACAACAACTCTGAGGACGTCCTCCTTTCCAAGTTTGAGGTTCTCCAATTTGACTTCGACTTCCTTGCCACGCTTGATAACTTCGTGTTTAGCACTGAACTTGGATTTGCCAAAGTCGAAGGGCTTGGTGCCTAAAAACAAAAAAAACCTTAAGCAAGTTTAGTATTTATATATGAGGAATTTCGGTAAGTTCAAATATTAATAATGAAAATCTAGGCAACTTGAAAATTTCATAACAATAAAATTTAAGTAAGTCACAAATTTTTGCCGAAAAACTATAAGTAAATTGACAAAAACTCTCTTACCCATCAAAGCCGCTTCCTTCATCTCCTTGGAGTCTTTCTCCTTCTTGAACTTGGTCGCGGTTTTCGGGGTTGCGGATGGCGTCGTGGGCATGGACGGAGCCGGTGAATGCGGTAATTCGCCGGCTCTTTGAAGGGTCTGGATCGGGGTCTGCAAGAAGGGGGATGAAAATTTAGCAAAAAATCCCAATTTTTAGATTTTTTTTTGTGAAAATCATGAATTTTTCGAGAATATTATCGAATTTTAAACATTTCTCATAGAAAGTCCATTGAATTATTCAGGCAAGAGCTATATGACGGAGGACGGAGGGCATTTGACTAAATGACGAGAACTTAACTAGGAGACACTCTCATTTTTTTTTTTAAATACTCGTCCGTCATATAATAACTGTCAATTATCAAATAAAAAATAAATTTTTCCAACTTACCTCCGTCAAACGATCATGCTCGCTACTAACATAGCTGCTATCCCTGATATCTCTGCCGTCGTTTCTTCCTCCATCTCTCACATCCTGGTAAGTCTCGGTGACCTGCCTCTCAGAAATGATAGGTGAGTGCGGTTTGTCGACTAGCTTTTCCGAGTGTTTCTCGTATTTCTCGGGCGATTTTTCGCGATGGTGGTCGTCTTTTTTGGAGCGGAAAAAGCTGTGCTTCGACAAAATCCTGTCGTCTTCCTCCTTGACGCGCATCATCTCAGCCGCACGGCTCTCAGCCTCACCCAACGGGGTTTTTCCCAGCTCAGTGGATCTGAAATTTTTTTTGTAATCAAACAAAATTTTAAACTTTTTAATTATTTGAAAAGTAAATAAAAATCTAAGATTTGAAACAAAGAAAAGACTTGAAGCCAACCTACCTATGCAATGGCTCAGTGGGAGGCGGCATATCATAAACCGACTCCTTTTCTTCAGTTCGATGTAGAGGAAGACGGTCATGCTGGTCTTCGAAGGTCTTCTGAAAAGGAATCTTATAAAATCTGAGTTAATCTAAAAATTGGCATGTCAAATCATTTTGTTCATAAATTTGTGGAAAATCCTATATTCACCTTAAAGTTTAGATAAGTAAAGAAATTTTTGCAGCACTTACCTCCGATTGAGTTCTCAAGAAGGATGGTTCGTGAGATTTCTCGGATTCCTTTCGAATCACGTCGAAATCTCTTTCGGATGACATCATTCTAGTCTCAGGCAGGTCTTCAGCCCGTTCGATTCTGCCTTCAGGGGTAGTTGGTCTTCGCTCGATGGAGTCATAGTGAGGTCTGGTGGGCGAATCTTGGTAAGTTCTAGTCGGAGTACTGAAAATTACAATAAAAATCGATATCCTTGTCTATAAGTAGAATTCTAGGTATGAAGTACAACTTTATGATTTGAAAAGTGATAGAATAAATTAGTGAAATGCTTATTTCTTTCTACAATAAAATGATTTTTCGATGAAGTACGGCTTTCTGGTTTAGATTACTGTGGATGGGATTAGAATATTTCTCGATGATGATAAGTATATTTCGATGAAATATAGCTTCAATATTCATATGATTTGTAATGATAAATTTACCTGTAAGTGGTAGTCTTGGTGTCACTCTCTTGCACCAATTTTGGTCCAGAGTACTTCAGATACGAAGTGACATAGTGTGTGTCGGGCTTGTTGTCATAGTCAGGCGGTGGAGTGGGACTTCGTGCGGCCTCAGGTCTATGGTGGATTGGGGACTTGTAACCGCCAACTTCGTGAGGTTTCCGTTCGTATCTTTCGTATACCTGCAATGGCGAAAATTCGAATTATTATATCTAGCTAAATCGAACTAGATGCTCAAAAAATCGTCGATTCTCAACCCTTATTCCGAGTTTAGGATTAATCACTAGATTCTTCTAAAACTAACCTGCGAGTATTCAGGAGATGTTGCACGAGCCGAATCTTCAGCATAGGATCGCTCCGATCTCTCCAAAGTGTCGCCGAAATAGCGCTTCTCAGTAGTAGATGGAGAACCGTATTGAGCAACGGTGTAGCCAACGGTCTGAAACAAACAAATGATAGGTTTCAGAACTAATAGAACTTCTCGTGATACGATGAATTCCAATTCAGAACAGGTATAATTTCAAGATAAAATTAGTTTAGGGATAGTAAAGTAAATTTTTAAAAATAACCTTACCTGTCTATCTCTTTCCACCGGGAACGATGTTTCCACCCTTCGTCTCTCCCGCTCCGTTTCCTCCGTTAACGGATCGATCCTCTCAATTCGTTTGACTCTTTCCCCAATCGTCGGGGGTGACGGCGATCGGATGTAGTGGGGTGAGGTTGTGCGGGCCACTTCGTCGTAGAGCCTGGGAGAGGGTGATCTGAAAATCTCGATTTTTATGAAATTGCGTGATGAAGATCAGCTTCTTAGTCGTATTTTTCGGTTGATTTTTCAAGAATTTTGGCGAATATCCCCAGCGTTTTATGTGATTTCCCTGATGAATTTTCAAAACTCTTCACCCCAACTTACCGGTAGGTCCTCTCCTCCCTAGACTGGTAGGTCGAGGTATATCTGACAGGAGATGGTGAGCGAGGAGTGATTCTCTCAGCAAATTCTCTGGTCCTGACTCCCCCGCTTGTATAGGGTGGGGTTGGAGATCTTCTGAAATTTTTCAAGGTAAGTCTGAATTCAGACCCAAATTTGTATGGTTAAAAACATCTATTCGACTTCAAAACCTAAACATGTTAGGAAATTTGGGTTAGAATAATGAATTTTACAGGCCAGACTTAGCATCAACTTTAAACATTTTTATGAGAATTTACCTAATGATAGTCTCAGTATGGATTTGTCTTGATTGAATGCCGGTAGGAGATGGAGTACGACGAATGATCGTGGTGGACTCCCGAATGTTTTGGGTTCTGAAATTTTTTGCAGGTAAAAAGCATTTCGAGAGTTTTTGAACTTACCTAGCCTCTCCACCAGTAGGGGATAGGGTTCTGTCAATGTCTCCGCCGTATCCGGAGCGGTTGTAGTCGGAATAAGCTGAGGTCGCGTTCCAACGATTCGGTGATAAGGACGAGCTCAGTCGGGACGAAGCTGGAGCGTAGGACTGAAATTTTTCGTGATATTTTGAAACAAAACGCCTTGAAATTTTATCGAATTTTCTGGGTTTCTAAAAAATTCAATAGATACTAATCAAAAAAGAAGTTTTCGTCTAATTTTAGAAGATTAAAATTTCTTTTCGAACTTACCGTCTGCCAAGGTTTCGAATTAACCCGACTCTCCCGCAGTAAGGTAGGACTTCGGAGCATAGACTCCTCAGATCTCTGTCGAGCATGGCTGGTGTAGGGCACAGAGTCTCTGAAATTTTAAGGTGAGCTAACAACTGTTTATGGTAAGTAATTATTTAGTCCATAAACCAACATTTTCGGGGTAGTTCTGAAAACTTTAGGTAAGCTTACCGAAGAAGAGTAGGTGAGGTCGGAGAGGCTGGAGATCGAGATGTGTGACCTCCAGTCCGGAAAGCGCCAGCGATGTTAGCTCCAGAACCTGAACAGGTTTTAGGTAAGCTGATATTTCTTTCAGATTAGTTAGATTTTTTCCTCGAGATTTCTCGATAATAGTTTGTTTTCTAGAAGCTCTCAGGTAAGATTGGACTTTTCACGTTCTTTTTCGGCAAGTTGGTACAAAATTTGTCGATTTTCGCTGACCAACTTTACTTTGGCCTAGACTGTCCACTCGGTATTATCATAATCCGCTCAAAACTGGTAGGTTTAACAAATTTTTGAGGGGCGAGGCCTTGGAATTAAATTTGCAAAGTGGCCGCGCGTGCTTTCTATGTTTTGACAAATGTATTACGCGCTCACACTACGATTGTGGCCGACTATAAATAGCTTTACGTTTACCTATTTTACTTTTTATATGGGCGAAAATTCCGTAGGCTAGCCGGTTTTCCATCCTTCTCGCTCTCACCCCCACCCAAAATTGACAATTTCACTTGTAAAGTCGAGTAGAGGGGAATAGCGCTAGGTTTCTAGAGAGCGAAAAGAAATAGGCATTCATATTCGAGTGATCAATAAATATATCAGGGCAAATATTGCATCATCATCATCACCAAAATAAATATAGAGGGTATGGTAATTGAGTAAATAATTGGGCAATTAAATGGAATAATTAACGCAATTAATCGAGTTTATTACCTGCGGAGATGGCTGTAGAGACGGCGGTCGGAGTGAGATTGGCCTGAACCGTAGAACCGACTTGTTTAGGCAGAATCTCAACTTTGATCGGGCAGCCTGAAATTAAATTTTGATTTTCTTGTTGTCTGAAAATTGCTGAATTTTAACTTTCGCTAATACGAAAATCAAATATTTTTGCAGAGGGCTTAATTGTTTACTTGTTGAAAAGGCAAACAGAAGTAAATGTTTTTGGAGAAAGTTCAGATTTTTTTGTGAAGATCAATGTTTTTCTTGGAGAAAATTGAATTTTCCAGGTAATTTGATCAACTTTTTCGCAACAAATCAGATCAATTGCTCAAAATTCTGTATTTCCCGACCATAACTAGTTTTCCTCCTCGCAGAAAGACGAGTATGAAGTCATTTATTTCGACTTTAAATGGCGTCTTCGACGAAAAAGCAACTAGACAAATTAGAAAATGCGCCTAAGTTATTACGATTTGCCTAGTAGTTGGAGAAAATTAGGGAAAATGTAACAATCTTAACCGAGTTTTAAATGATTTCATTCAGTTCATTCATTGTCTCAGACATAGTAAAATATAGGGAAAGTTGATTTATTTTCTTTAAAAATAAACTTTTCTCTAGCTTTTATTTCAGAATAAAAATAAATAGGATAAATCATTCATATCTTCAGTGAAAGTCCCATAAATTAATATTCATTCCATAGAATCCCTCTATAGAACGAGATTTATATTATATTCGCAAGTTATATGAATTTCTCTGAGCTTACCATTCTATAGGTAAGCTATATATCAGGTTTAGCAGCGCACTTTCACTACGTATTCTGTGTTCTAACTCTCAATATATTGATACCTATTTTGCCAATAGCAGAGAGAATCAATAGCTATAACTTGTTTAGGGGAGTAAAAACCAACTCCGCTAGCCGAAATTAACCGCGCCATTAAAAACTACGCTGTACGAGAAGTCAACCTATAAAAACTTGAGACTTTTAGACCGTAATTGACCAAAGAATGCGTTTTAATTGGCCGTGAAAGATATTTCATTAAGTTATTTTTAGAAGAAAAGGATTATATATGATTTTATATATCTTAAAGAATTATATAAAGATTACTATTGCATTAAAAAATTGCTATGGTTTCGTTCTTCAAAAATAGATATATTTTAGATTTTTCTACATTTTAAAAGATATACATTTACAAAACTTATGTATACGAAAGTTTCCTGTGTCTCCTAAACTTCCTAATATGACAACTCCTATAGACAAGAATTCCCTTATAGTCAAGTGGTTCGGTTCAAAAGATTCGTCTTCGTTTTTGCAAAAATGCGATGATGACTATGTTTGAAAAACTTCTCCCAAACTTATATACATTGTACAGAATTTCTTAACCCACAATGTTAAGGAATGTCGCGTTAAACACAGATGAGATAATCAATTAGCCATGTTAAAATAATGGGAGGGGGTTTAGTTGGGCAAATTTCAGGTTAGTCTTGGATAAATAGCGTAGTTTTGAGAGAAAATAAGAAATAAAATATATTTGAACCCCCGAGTAAACATATCAATAGAAGCGAGCGCAATAGAGGGGTAAACCAGCCTAAGTTTTTGCTCGCTGTTAAATTCCGTCTTCATGTGACTTGGGAAATATTCGAGAAGAATCGATATATAGAAGTTAAAAGAATAATTCAATTATTAAAAATTATTGCATACCATGAACCTGCTCTCCATTAAAGGTAACATCAATAACATAGGTTCCAGGGTGTTGCGGAATAAAAGTTACCAGGCATCTAAAATATCATATTTTTAACTCAAAATAAAAATAGAGTTAATAATCCACGAAGACCAACTTTCTAAAAGCTAATCTTCATCAAAAACCCTTCAATTTGTATTTTTCTCTAAAAAATCAAAAAGGGTACCCCCAAAAATAAATTTAAAAAAAAAAAAACTACCTTCCTGCTCCCTGCATCTGTACGTTGTTGGGCCCTCGTCCTTGATTAACGGAAATTTCCAGCTGTCCCTTGCCAGCATCCACGGCGTCCACTGCAGGTACGACATATAATTGGGAATAATACGAGATCTTTTTGGTTCGTCGCTCTTCGACCAGATCGAATTCGGGGGGATTTTCGGAGACTTGGGGGATTTCCGAATTGTGCGGGTTCGGCGACCCCATCATTCCCGCCACGCCCTCGTCGGAGTCCGTATCCGCGCGCCGATGCTTCACATCACTCATCGCTGCTGGGATTTAGAGGAGGGGTATGCGAAATCCGGGAATAAATTGGGGATATACGAGATCCCTGATAGAATAGGGAATTAATTTGAGTATGATTTGATAAGAAGTTGTCACAATTGATGAATTGATATATTCGAGTTGACAGGCCCCTGCGAGAGCGTTGAGATGCCCCAATACAGAAAATAGTGACAACCGGGTTGGCAGAACAGAGAGCGAGAGAAGAGGGGAGACGAAAAAGAAGGCGAAAAAAGAAATAGATAGACCGAAATAAGAGAGAAAAAGAAAGCGACAGAACTCTACTCGTTCATTCATTCTCTCGCTCATATAGTCGAGAGAGGGCGTGGCGTAACTTTTCCCCTTTCCTCTTAGGTTTGAATGCTATTTCACCAACTTTTATACTATTTTCATCAACTCTCCTGATGATCAATAATATTTCGCTCAAAATATTTTCTGTTTTTTTCTGGCTCTCTCGATTTTTAGTGGTATTTCCAGAATGTGCTTACCGACGAACTGTACCGGTTGTTGAGGCGTGCCGCCGCCGAGTGGCTCAATGCGAACGCGTTCCGTCGCGTACCCTGAAAATTGGATGATTATATTTCGAACCTCGCCGGAAACACGATTTTTGACACAAATCCAATGATTTTGGTAGATAAGTAGGGAAAATATGACATTTTTCGTGAAGATCAACTTTTTATGATAGGAAAAGTTAAGATTGCACTGAAAATGTTCAGTATTTTGGTGAACTAAATAGATAAAAGTCAAAAATTTGATTTAGGGAGTGAGATATATCAACTTTTCAAAAATTTGGCATTGATAGGTGTGGCTTCGTTAAGATTTGAGAAAAGATTAAATCTTTACCGGCTACTGATAATGGTGATCCGTCAACTTTCCTTCCGGCTATCCATACAGTTAGCAGGTGTTCGCCAACCTGAAATTCAATCATTTTTGGAAAATGACCTAAAAGTTGGAGTTTTACATTCAAATTTTCAAAAAATCGATAATTCAATATATCTTTTGTTCAAAATGCTGCTATTTCAATGCGTTTTGCACATCATCAATTTCCTATTTCCCAGAAAAATAGCCTCCGAAATCATAAAACTTAAAAATTATGGCGAGACAATAAATTTTGCTGGGAAATTTTCGGGAAGTCCGAGAAATTTTCCGAGAAAATTACTTGTTCGATGCGATATTCAGCGGTATACTTTCCGGCGCCACGAGGTATGATTCGAACAGGGTATTCTCTTCCGTCGGGGCCTAAAGTTTAAACATTTTTAGGTAAGTATCAAATGTTTGTATAGAATTGAGTTTTTTTTCTCTATTAACCCTACAAATTTTAGACAAGTATCCTGATTTTCTAGCTAATTCATAGAATATTTTTTTATACATTATATTTTTAGGTAAGTTCAAAGATTATTTCAATTTTTAAGTTATCTCGTAGATTAATAAAAAAAAACCTCGAAATTTCATATATTAAATTATTAATTAAAAATATTGCCTATAGATCAATAAGCAATTTGTTTGGAAAAACAACTTTACTCTCCATTGTCCCCGAGATGAACTTGCATATGTCACTCTGCGTCTATAGCCTGCTAGTCTTAGCTGTGTGTCTCTGCGTCTCTGCACTCTGCTCCCTCTTATTTCACTCAAGCCTGGATGCGTCGCGCTCGCAAGTCATAGACACAGAGTGTGTATATATGAAAAGACTCATCTCATGGGCAATGGAGAGTATATATTATGAAAATCATCTAGGCTAGTCCAAAAATTGTGTTGAATTTTTTCCCGACTTACCATAAATTTTGGCTTGGATATCCGCTAGTTCTAGCCCATCGCCGGCGATGTCAAACGAGGAGGTTCGATTTATGGGCGCCCGCACGAGACCCGGTCCGGACAGTTCCGAGTAATAGGACATCGTCCTGGAATTGCACATGTTGAAAATTGACTACGCCTACTTTTTTACAAACCCGAAATACAATGGAAAATTCGATAGAGGAAACATGGTAAAAAACTAGCTACGCCACTCACTTTTAACGAAGTTAAATTATAATGAAAAATATGATAAAGAATGATAGAGATAAATCCCCCGCTCACTTTTTACCAAAGTCGGGATAAAAAGAAGAAAAAATCGATAGCATTGCGATGATGATCTAAAAGTTGGTGTGCGGGTGTAATCAGATAAAGATAATGAGAAGGCATGAATATGCCGAAAGGGGCGGGGCTTAGTTAGAGATAACTGAGATATGCAGAGACAGAAGAGACATAGAGAAAGGTTGCAAAGGGTAAGAATGAATATGACAGATCACCATTCATAAAAAAAGTGGAAAAGAAATGATATGTACAGTTAGAGAATACCTTTCTATTGAACCAACCCCGAAAACGGAAGAAAAAATGATACGAAGAGGTGGTATGTGTGTGTGTGTGTGAATGAAGAGAGGAATTACGCTCAAGGCTAGCGATAATAGTGATAAAATACTGATATCACACCATTGATGAGAAGATAAGGATCTTGAAATTATCGAGATAAAAGTGCAAGTTTAGAACAAAAAATTAGAATTCAATTATATGAAGTGACAAAGATTTTTTAAAAAATACGATGGAAAGGTAAAATTTTAGAAAAAAATCATAAAAATTCGAAAGAAAACAATCTTAAAAATGGGTTAGTAGAAAGCAAAAAATTCTCGAAAATTCGATTTTTTTAAAATTCGACTTACTTATCACTTTTCCTTCGATCTTCACGGTCCTCGACAGGCAATTTCCAAGGGCTTCCCGCGATGGCTTCTCCGTTGAACTTCATCTCGACGGTATGGGTTACTGACTGAACTTTGAAAGGTAAGCAACTTTTGACTAACCTACGATTCTTTAAAATAATATTTCATATTTTTCTGTTGAATGTTTTGAATAGACCATTCTTCAGTGGTTAAAAAGGTAAGACTTTGGTTATGATAGCGTTTTAGGTTAGTCCATTATTCAAAAAATTTTCATTTAAAGTCACAAAATCGATATGATAGGTTGATTGGATTTTTTTTTAATTATGGAATTTTTGCCATATTTGGGTTAAATGAGTTCGTTAATCAGGCAAAAATCCGAAACTCAATAATAGGCAAGTTATCTGCCGCAAAAACCATGTCATTTAAGACATTACATAGATCATTGAGTAGGTTAAGTAATCATGAAAAATTTGGGAAATACGAAAATCAATAATAGGAAAGTCAGACAACAACAATTTGCTAATGATCGAATTCGGAAATGGGATCGTCGCTGCCCGTATTTTGGAAGGCGAAAGGTAAGTCGACCGGGGCAATTTTTGTGCGTTTTTGCAATGTAAGATACTGAAAAATTGCGGTACATAGACAAGAAAAAATCGCGAAATAGAGAAGGAAAAGGTAAAGGTTACTAGGCGTGTCTCTGTAAAAGGAAGAAAAATAGGAGAAATAGTCAGAAAAATAACGAGAAAGTCAAGAAATAGAGAAAGAGAAATAGTATGGGAAAACTACCAGAGAGAAAGAAAGGAGAAGATCAAGACGAATCAGCGCAAGAAACAACACACCCAATGGCATCTCGAAAAAGGTAGCCGGAGAGAAATAGTTAGGAAGATTGAGAGGCGGAAAAAGAAAGAGAAATTCGGAACTATCGATAACTTTGACTAGAGTCCAACGGAAAATATCGCTCGATTTCGGAAGGTAGGGCAGAAAAGTTTGAAGGCCGCGTACCGCAATTTCTCGCTGGTCAGTCAGATAAAATTTGTCGTAAAATGTTGCGCAAAATAAAAGATTTTCCAGGTTATTTGATCAAAATTAGAGAAACTACAGTATATTTGAATTAGATTCATATTCTAGATGTATTCAAGGTTAACATAAAAATACCTGTGTAGGGGTAAAAATGGCTAGATATTGTCGACTTCCGAGTTCTTTGACCCTACAAGGCACTCGACCTCCGTTGATCATAATCTCCAAATTTCCAGAACCCGCGGCCGACGCGTCAACTGAAAATTGTTGCAAAATTAGCAAATTTGTAGAAATTTTCTATAATTTTAGAACAAAAAATCTGTAAAAAAAATGAAGAACCTAATTTTCAAGACGAATTTTATCGGTTTTTTAATATAAAATTTTAAAAAATCAATTTTGTATATATTCTGAGATCAATGGATTTTCGGAATTACAAAGAGGATGGCTCCAGCTAAATTGACAAAATGCGAGAAAGAGTAAAGCAAATAGAGAGGGAGAAGAAAAGAAATAGTATGAAAAATGAAGTAGGAGAAAGAAAGAGAATAGAAACCATAGCATAATAGAAGATGGGAAGAGAACGATGAAAAGACGACTGGCATGTTTGTGCCACACCATACACAAAATAAAGTTTACATAGGAGAGTTCCAGGGACGAAGAGATAGTACGTTAAAACTAGAGAAGGAAAGAGATATTTTCAAGAAATAGTACAAGAAAAGTGTAGGTAACAGGTGAGTCAGACAGGAAGAAATTCGGCCTCTGAAAAAACAGAATAGTAAATAAAAAGTCGAAAATTTCATCTTTTTCGGGAAACAAAGCAGTAAAAATGGAGAATAGCGTGGGAAAATTCTATTTTTCAGAAGACGCGCGGACCTTAAAAATTCTTTTATTTTCCCCAGAGGCTAAACTTACCCTGGTTACCTAATAGGGAAAAGCGTTCTCAGGAGATTCTTCCTATGAACATTAGAAGAAAATATAATTGGCAGATGGTTTTTCCTTGCATCTTTTATATTGCGTCATCGTAGTATAGACAAAAATATTTAAATCTCAGATCATATGATTAAGCATAGAGATTAAAACGGATTTTATAAAGCATTAGAAATCTGAGTTCTTAGACATACCTTCAATGTCAATAATAACTGCTTTTCTGGGCATATTTTTAGGGGAATATTAAATTCAGCTCGGAAGCAAAATTCAGAGTGGTTTGAACAAATTTGGCATGGGGGAAATTCGGAAAGATTCTCTCGAACGTGAAAACAAATAAGGAAAAGAAAAAGATGAATTTCGAGAGCACGAATTTTTGAGAGGAGCAAAGAAGGAAGTCATTTCCGAAAAAGTGATGACTTTATGCCATGTTCCTTTTTCTTTTTCTAGCTATAAAATGTACAAATTATATATTTGTTTTTTTTAATTCGTAAAATTTCGAAAAAAATATTTTGGCATTTCTAGATCTTTGGACCTATATATGAAAAAGTGATATATAAAAATTTGCCACAAAATTGATATATTGTCAAAATTTTTATGAGCGGCAATAAAATTTTTGATGGAGATATAATTTCTGGAACGATTTTGGTCGAAACGAGTTTTGGACAAACTTCTTTCGACTTTTATAACGGAATTACCCCCGTCTAAAACAGAACAGTTATAGTTAAAAGGTGGGGTTTCCACTTCGTTAGCATGCAAAATTGTGTTTTAGATTTTTGACAAAGTTCGGAAAATTCGTAATTACTTCTGATGAAGTATAGCTTTTAAAACTGGCTGGGATGAAACATCTCAAATTTGGAAAAGAAATAATTTGCAAGCTAAAGAAAATGTACTAACCTAATGTTCTTTTCCGAATCATCCAGGTAAGTTGAATTAGCAAGAATTGTTTTAAGTAATAATATTTTTCAGAGAATGCATTTTGAAAAGAGAAATCTATTTTGTTTTGCTTGAAAACAACGATGGATATACAGGATTTGTACAATGCTATAAAAGTAAAAGTTGGAAGGTGAAATAGTATGAGATTTTAGGAGAGAGAAAAAGAGCAAGAAATAGGAATTTATATTGGATTGAATCAAAATAATAGAAGAAAAGGGAATAAGAAATAAATTATTTAAAAAATAAAATAAAACTCACTTTCAAACGTGCATTCTTCATTTAGCTGGGCGTTACCAATCCGTCTAGGCATGTTCCGAACATGAACCAATTCTGAAAATATTCCATTTTTGAAACCCGGAGAACATATTAAATCAAAATGTTTTAGTAAAAGCAATGAAGATCAACTTATTTCAATTTAGACCTGATATAATTAACGAAAATCGTGAAATCTTCAACATTTCTATGAAGATCAGCTTCGTTTTAAATATAATGGTGATTTTTTAATCCAAAATATACCTGGTGCCCCCACATTGCATAGGAATGGAGACTCCGCTACTGATTGACCAGCTAGCCTCACATCGATGGTATGCTCTCCTTAAATAGGGTAATTAATAGATCATTAGACTAATTAAGAGTTAATTACCCGCTTCGCTAGGGTTCCACTCCGCCTTGAAGGTGACTGAATCCACTCCAGTAACGGTGGCAGGAGCCACTTTTCCAGATGGTGCTAAAGTTGAATTTTCGGAAAAATAAGACCTTTCAGGACATAAATAAAGCCATGCACATAAAATAACGAAAACTACCTTATTTGACGTCAGCATTTCGAAGGTCACATAGAAAGCTGTGCGGTAGAACAGACGACTTTGGATACATTATGACAAAGATTTAATTTAAGCTGAACCGGACTTTAGAGGGGACTTTCACACACTTGTTCACATATATATAAACTAAAAATACATAAATACAAAAATTCTCAACCATATATTAAATCATATGCAAAGAAAAAAGGCTGAGATATTTCGAAAACACCTTAAAAATATCAACCTGTCACATGAACTGTAATGTCCCTTGTATCAGCGCCTACTGCGTGGACCATGAAGGTGGCTGATCTCTCCACCGACGCCATTTTCAAATTTTCGCCGTAAACAGAAACGGATGAAGCATCGGCAATGTCGAGAATGAAAGGGGAGCCTGAGAATTGCAAGTTTTGCTTTTTTTCTGAGTTAAGAAAAGGCTGGCCTTCATGGTTATTTTCTTTAGGAAATTTGATATTTTTGATTAAAAACGAATGAAGATCATCTTCCTTTTTAGTTGAAAAAAAAAAGAATTGATAAATTTACCCTTAATTTCCATCCTGTTCTGCAGAACGTGAATCCTGTACTGGCCGGCGCCGTCAGGAATGAACGTAACTCGATAGACCTGCGAGTTATTGATCTCCTCAATGGAACTCGGTATCTCTCTTCCGTGCCTTAGCACCGTCACCTGAATGCTCTCTTATTTATCTAGAAAATTTGGGCAATTCATAAAAGTAGTACCACAAGAATCTATAAAATTATAACCATGAGTTGTCTGAGCTAAAAAGTTTGACACCCAGCATTCTATTGCTAAATCCCTACTTGAGCTATTGCTTTTTAACTGGCTTAAAATATAAACATATTTGTTTAATTTTGTGGTACTACTTTTATTAATTGCTAAAGATGTTGTTTCATGCTTACCTTGATATTACCATGACCAGCTTGAGACGCATTCACAGTGAATCGGAGCTCCTGACCGACCAAACCGACATCCAATCCGTAAACGTTGACCAATGATGGATCGAATACCTAAAAAAATTGATATTTTCTTGACTTATTCGAAATTTTTCCTATTTCAACACTCACCTCACAAACAAAAGGACTACCCCTGATATGCTCTCCTTCGTAGAGAATTCCGATTCGCCAGGTGCCTGAAATTTTAGGCAAGCTAGAAAAAATAAACGATACAACAATGTTCACGACTCACCAACTTCCACCGGGACGAAAGTCGCCATATAAGACGCCCCGTTGATTTGCACGTTGCAAGCATTCGATTTGCCGGATGGAGAAACTGCCTCGACGTACACAGAACCAGATGGTACTTCTCCGTGAGCATTGATGACGACCTCAACGATGGAGCCGACGCAACAGGGCTCGGTTAGACCTGAACGGCGTTATTTTTACAAAAAATAGGGGCGTCATTCCGTATTTTGAGAGCGTTATATAATTTAAAAAATAGCGTTTTAGAATAAATAATGTACCTGAAAACGACACCAAGCTGACGTCCGACGGTTTTGACAGCGGCATTTCGTGATGAAGGTTAGCTTCAACTACCGTAGCTTGGTTGTGATTTGATGGAGGTAGAGGTGGGGGTGGAGGGATCTAAAAAAAGCGTCATTTAAAATAATGGGACGTTATTTAAATAAAAAAAAAATAATAACACCAGTGACGTAACCTCGTAGCTCCTCTGATTCGTGCCGTTATTATACTGCTGCCAACCACCTGTCGAATTGGCGTTACTTGGCTTATTCGTGGCGCTCTCCGCACGCTTCAAATGAGCGCTATTTTGGGCCTCTAATTGCTTGATTATTTGAAGACGTCGTTGGGCAAAAGGCTTGTGCGAAATGTCGACGTCACTAGCGTTCGAGTCGTGGCGTTCGATCGGCGTCTAAGTTTTTGCAAAAATTATAAGTTAGGAGATTTTACCACTACACTGCATGGTATTAATATAATTTATAAACAAATCCGATAAAATTTGACTTTATATAGTTGGAAAAATTTGAAAATCTATAGTTATTGGACTATTTGTTTGATAAATTTAGAGATCAGGCGTTTTGCCACTACACTACAGGTCTTTAATATAATATTTGTAGGTAAAAAAAGTCAAATTTGGCATTATAAGAAAAAAAATCTCTAGATTTGAAGACTAATTTGTTTTACAAAAGTTAAAGGTCAAACATTCTATCACTACACTACCTGGGCCTTCTTCTGGTTCTGCTGTAAAACTCCCAAATTCCCCGACGGACTGGTGAAATGTTGCACGGGGAGTTTCCCGTTGGAATTATGAATCGGTGCGGTCGAGAGTTTAGCCGGGTGAGGGAACTCTGAAAAAAAAAGATTGTTGGTGACATTCTGAAAGACAACTTGGAAACCGCGAGAGACGAGACGTTGAGAAATAGTGTGGGGGAAAAGAAGACCTAATATCCCATACCCTACCCTAATCCTATACTATTTCGCGCTATGTCTCGTGGTCTCGCGGTTTCCAAATAGCCTTCTGAAAAATTCATAACCTCGCACCTTGATGAAATAATATATGAAAAATTTGGAGCAATTTTCTATGGCGTGAAAAATACAAACATTTTATATATTGAAATCTCGCAAATATTGCAACCTAGTCAGATCTTCAGAATGTTAACAATAACTAGAGAAATGCGTTTGGAGCAATGAAAAACGGCTTTCTGTATTCCACATCGATTTTTCTTTTCCCTTATCCTCTTCAAAAAGTGGGTGTGGAATACAAAAGGCCATATATCGGCTGTGGTGGACAGTTTACCTGGGATAGTTTGACGAGTGGCAAGACGAGATCCGGCCCGTGACTCTTCGGGGGATAGAACGTGAAGCGAGATCGGAGAGGATGGTAACTCGGCTCCCAAGCAGTAGATGCGGACCTGAATTTGAGTGGATTTACGAAGTCCGGATATGTGAATTTTGGCGAATATATGAAGTCCAAGATATACAAATTGGAAATTATATAGAAATTTTATACTTAAACGATGATGGAAATCAACCTTTAAAGTATAGAAAAGAAGGATATATGAAAATCCTCTACAATACTTATGGTATGAGGTTTGATATATCCAATATATCCATTCCAAGACAAGTTTGGAATCTTGTGTCGAAAGAAAGCTATTGTTCGTTTAGTAACGTTTTGCATACATTACGCTGAAAGTACGAAGAAATGCAATCGATTAAATGTGAGTTTTTTTTTAAGAATCGTGATGGTGAAAAGTTTGGACAATGTCATCAGGCTTTGGCAGAATTATTTATAGCCATGATGAAAATGAAAACCGTACGATATTTTTGCTATGATTTTACTTGTCGAATTCGATATTTCTCAGGTTTTCTGCTTCTTTTCCTCTCTACGATTTATTAGCTATTTTATTTTTCGTGCTAAAGTTTTCATTCAATAAATTTTCAGTCAACCGCAGGTTTATGGCATCTATTAGAAAGTGTCATTAGAAAAACAAGGCAAGAGGGGAGGGAACAAAAAATCGAAAAATTCGAAAAATGCCGCACTGATTTTTCGATTTTCTCATTAGAACATGTCCCCAAACAGTCGAAATGATAAAGCATAAAGTTGAAAAAACGGTTGGCATGAAAAATTAATTCCGGTATTTTTAACAAATTACCTTTTCGGCGTGATAACTAGGTAGGTAGGGTATGTGATAGGTCATTTTTAGAAAATTTCAGCAGAATCAGCCAAAAACAAACATTTTCGAAGCGAAAAAAGTGAATTTTCGTGAATAGAGATGTTTTCTTTGGTTCTCTCAAAAACAATGATATTTCTCATTTTCACATGAAAGAGATATACGATTACAAATGGTCAGATATCGATTTTTATGAAAACAAAACCTAGACTCTGCACTTTTCTATATGGAAACGTGAATCATCTTTGCTAGATGAAATGAATATCCCACAAAGGTTAGCGCAGCAATGGAATTTTTCCGGCCTTAGGTAGGTACAATGGTAACAAATTCTTATAGAAAAATGAACATTTTCATGAAATAGAATTCGAAAATCAATAAGTTTCAGAAATTAAACAAAAAATAACACAGCTGTGAAATTTTTCTGAGGAAATATGAAAGAAAGAAAGAAATATCTTGGAGAGAAGGAAAGAAAAACACAAATTTGGGCATGAAAATGAAATGCAATGCGAGAAAAAGTTGCGACGCGCAACGCTAGGAATTCCAGAACTTCGAGAAATAGTTAGGAAAAATTAGAGAGAAGAGAGAAAAATAGGGAAAATCGGAAGGAAAATGAAAATTTCGCCGCGAGAAATAACACTAAACAAGGACACTTGTTCGCGTACAGGTCAAGTTCTGAAAGAAATGTTTGCAAGCAAATATGAAACTTATAATTTTTTGGAATGAGAGATTTCTTGATGAAGATCAGCTTTTTATTGATCGGTTTGGTCAAAATGATAAAAAATTTGATGAAGATCAACTTTCCCTTATCATTCCTGTCGTAGAATAGTAGTCTTGATAACCTTTTGGTAGACACTACTGATAAGATTTCACGATAATGACATCGATATCTCAGCAATAAAGGATTTGGAAGAATAGAGATAAGACATCCTGGAGAGAGATAAAGAATCAGACAGGTCAAGGCTGGTGCGGCTGGTAGCAATGTGCAAATGATTTGCAAGGATATGCGAGAAAATTGCAAATTATTTTTGACCGCGCCCACTTTTATGGGTGGCAAAAATTATATAGGGAAAAGTCGATCTCCATGATAGTCAGCGAAATTTAGAAAAAAAGGGAAAATCAATAAGCCCTAATTTTATTTTACCTATTACGAGGTGGAAAATCTAGATAGACATCGAGAGATCTAGAGGATAATCCCAGATTTGGAAGGTAAAGATGAAATTCGATCGATAAACAAAATGACGCAATCGAGGGAATTTTGCGATCGAGCAGAAAAAATTTACCACGGAGCGTGGAAATTGGAAAATGGTCCGAAAAAATCGAATTGTATACAAGAGGAACGTGAATGAAAAGAATGTTTACCAGGTAAGGTAACGGGGAGAGAAAGAGAGAGGGAGAAAGAGAAGGAGAGAAAGAAATTGCAATTGACAGCCAGCCAGATAAAACTCAAGGCCATCCAACAAGAGAATGGTCGTAGAGAAAGGTAAGGTCCAGCGAAATTTGAAATTCAAATTAGCAAAAATACAAACAGAAGAACTTTTTCCTATATCTATGGTAATTTAAACATTTTACCTGATGGTACCCAGTCTCGTATGGAATTAGGGATAGAACGGCTCCCTTGGCCGTGCGACTCTTTCGCATTTTCAGAGTCTCGGGCGACAAAGTCTTACCCATTGGGCCCAGGACTAAAAATGCTATTTTTCCAAATTTCTAAAAAAACATTTTAAAGCCCTACCCTTCACATCTAAATCATCAACCCGAACTTCGCTGCCATCAGAAAACGCTAGGTCCAAATTTACCTGAAAATGCGTGATTTTTAGGCGAATTTTAAGTCAGGTTTGCCTGTTGCTGAGTAAAGCATTGCGTAGTCGAGAACTCAGGCTCAGGTCCGGCTGAGCAGAGGGCAGCAGCTAAGGCCATCGTACCTAAAATCGAAATTTCTGGGTAAGTAAGAAAATGTTGATTGATTTACCTAAATGCTCTCCTTGGGGATCAGCGATATCATCCGGCCCGATCAAAGAGCCGACCCTAAGGTCCGCGGCGGCCTCGAGGGCTGAAAATCTCGAAATGTTTGATGAGATCAGCTTTTTATATTTGACAATTTTGGGTTATTGACGAACATCAACCTTTACCCATTCTCTCTCTGCCAAACTCATCGGTATAAAGAGTAATACTAGCCGAAACTACGTTGTACATAGCAAAAATATCGATTTGAAAACGAATTTCTATGGAACTCAGGGCACAAATTCTGTTATTGTCCAAGATTATGGCTATAGGGTTTTTATTCTGGGCTTACCGCTGGAAATATTTCGAACACACTCTTTGTACATATCGAATCGCATTTGGTCCATGTTTGGCACCTAAAAATGCTTTGATCTCTTTTCAAAATTTTCAACCTTCTTTCAAGTTTTTCGATCTCTTTTAGGTGAGCCAGAAAGTCCCCTTACCTGACCCCCTACCGCCTCGACTAACATGGACAAAACGTATCCGTCGCTCCACGAGGTTTCAAAGTCCGTGACTGTAGCGTCGGGGAGGATCTGAATAGAAACTTTCGTGTTGGGAACAATTCATATTTAGGAGCAATGTTTTTTTTTTTTTGTGTTGGAAATACACTTCTTTCTAATGCTTACCATTTGAACCCTTTGAAGACTAGCCCTATACCCAGGACCGTTTTTGGTAATGAAATACGAAAGGTAGGTGATGCAGGAAAGCTCGTCCAGATGGGGCGAGGCTAGGTGTTGCGCGGAGATAATCCGGGGGACGCCAAGGTATCTCTCAGCCAGAAGTAGGGCTCTCTCGCAATTTTCGATCCTGGAAAATTGCGTATTTTTAGTTTTTCGAAAAACTAGGTAATTTGAAGCATATATTTAACCCGGAGCTTTACCTATCATCTAAAATATCTTAAATAAACATTTCCAGGAGAAAAGATTCTAGTCGTTTTTTTAATAGTCGAGATTTAAGAATTTTCAACGAAATCGAAATTTTAGTTTCAGAAAATAAGGTAATTTCAATTTTTTTTAGAGAAATAGGCTAAACTCTTACGCTCTCCCCGGATCCAACCCCCTCCATTCTTGACACAACCCCGGTTGGCAATATTCCAATAGGGCCGACAGCGCTTTCCCGTCGTTCCAGTTCGTTCGAAAATTCGTCAATTTGAGCTCAGAAAGGACGGACTTAATTGGGGCAATTAAACATGTATATATATATTATCAATTATGATAATTATACACGATCTTAATTACCTGAATCCAAGCCATCATTAGTTTCTTCGGTGGGATCTTTGTTTTCGAAGCGATTTGGTATCGTTGAACGAGACACCATATTAGTCCGAGAATTAATTTGGTGTTGCCTTCGACGATGTCGTGCGTCCCTATGTTCACCGTCTTGACGCCGTCTTCTCTTAGAGCGTCTAGCTCCATTTGGACGTTCATCAACTTTTGAATTTCGGTGGGATTATTATCATAGACCTAAAATATAATTCCTAAATAGAAACAAAAACTATTTAAAATAAAAGACTGATCTTTTGCAGAAGTAAAAGATTTTAATTGCGAGGATGTTTTTCATTTGAAATTTCTAAAAAAAAAAACCCCTACCTTGCCATAATACCGCCTTCCTTGCAATGCTTCGACCAGTCTGATTAAGACCACTCCATCGGATAAATCAGTTGATAAATTCCGGATCGCTGTGGATTGCAACTGAAATCCAAAATCTCGATCCTCAGTGTATTTTCAATTTTTATTTTTATCGGTACATTTTGACTTCTGAGCTGAATATGATCACCTTTCATATCAGATTTTCTTAAGTGGCGCGCGAGCCTCACCCAAAATTTATTCTGCGTCCTTTCACTCTCGTCATTCCCTCGCACTATTTCTCTTTCTCTTTCTCTATCTCCACTCTATATTTTTCTCGTACTATTTCTATTTACTCTGGCCAGCAGCTTCAGCCTTAGGTAAAGTCGAGAAAAACAAAGGGAAAAGGACGCAGAGGAAGGGCATCTCAGAACTGTACGGAGTTTACATTGTCTTTGCACAAGAATTATACGAGGGAAAAAGGATGAAAATTTTGGTCAATATTTCATGACGGAAAAATCAGCACTTTCGGAACAGTTAAGTTAAGCATGATAAAAATAGGCTAAAAGTTCGAGCGTAATTTCATCGAATTCTTGATGAAGGTCATCAGCTTTTTCCGGCTGATTTCCTGTGAAATATGCGTTGCTTTTGATAATCTTATCGATTCATCTATGAACAGAGCACTTTAAAAGAAAGATGTAGTACACGAGTTTTTATGAAGATCGTCTTTTTGAATGAGAAAAATGAAATCGCGAATTCAGTTGACCTGCTCATTAATCCAATTGGAAAACGTGTGTCTCTGAATATCGATCCATTTTTGACGGTTCTCATCCGACGCTGTCGAACTCGAAGAGTCGGCCATCGAGAAACGGATTTATGATATCCGGATATCTGAAACCCCTTTTCAAAATAAGGAGGGATATGCGAAATCCGGAAACCCTCTTCGGATACGGCACTCGAAATTTGGAGACAGCGGGTGATGATATCGGTCGGATCTGTGAGGATAAGATGATAAACTCGGATTTAAATTTGTAAAATTATGCGAAAACAGCGAGTTTTTAAATGAAAAATTTGACGCTGTAAAATCGGTGAAGATCAGCCTCTTTTGCATGAAATTTGGAAGACGATGATATGGAAAAGAAACAGTCTGGGATATGTGAGATCCGGATTCAAACAAAAATTGTGAAATGTCAAAATGCGGACCCAGAAAAATCTGGCAGGTATCTTGCGCACCGAAAATAAACCGTCAAAAATCGCTATGGAAAATAGGTGTGAGGGGCCAAGCGACCCGGTGTGCAAAAGTGTCCGAAAGATAGAGAAAACGGGCAAAGAAAGCATTGTCAAACTCTTTTTCTCTGACTCTTTTCCTCCTCCCCCCTCTCTCTCCTTCTCGATCTTTTCACTCTCCGCCTTTACCGTACTCTCTCCCAGCTTCACCTATTGGTCAATGTTAGCTAGATTCGGAGAAATATCATTTGAGTGATAGAGAGAGAAAGAAAAAGACGACTTTCACCTTTCTCTGGCGTTGTTTATTCTGAAAATCCGACGACGGGACGAAAGGTGAGAGAATATGGTCAAAGAAGAGAGAGAAAAGATGGAGAAAGAGAGAGGAAGCAAATATGATAGAGCCAAAACGACTGCGGTGCCGAAGTGAATTTACAAATAAACACGAAAAATACGCGCTCAATTGATAATGATATGATTATTTTGTCTATAAGCGTCGTTTTTTAGTTTTTCTCGTGAAGATCAGCCCTTTTCTTGATTATTTTTAGGATAATGACATGTTTATCGATGTGCTTTCGATTTTTTAATTGTTTCTTGTGAAGATCAGCTTTTTCGATGAAAATAAATCGTTCCTAATTGTTATTAAATGCAGTCAAATATCTGTTTATATTACACATTAAACATGCAGCTATTTATTCATCTATTAAATGAATATCACATATAACTTTTATTGGTCATTTCGGATATTTAGGCTTTCTTTAATTAGAAACTCTAATAGTAATTAAAGAAAAGAAGATAGGCTAATATTATCATCCGTTAATCAGCTTGGGAGCTGTCATAGGTTTAATTATTATTCCCAAATCCCATGGATTAACCCCCGACGTATGATGCATAGACTAATACAGTACGATGTTTCGTTGAATAGTCATATCTGAAATACTCTACCACTTAATACATGGCACGGCTATTTGGAAACTACGAGACACGCGAAATAGTATAGGGTATGGGGAATGATAGACCTTCTTTTCCACACACTATTTCTCAATGTCTCGTGTCTCGTGGTTTTCAAGTTATCCGAAGTAGTATGGGAAAGAGCTCTCCCTACCATACCTAGGCAGGTTTTCAGTCAGAACGAAAAATTGGTACGCGACGTGGTTTGATCGAAAAGTTTTGGCTTAAGGGAGTACATACGGAAGATTTGGCTTAGCTCTCTGCCTAGGTAGCTCCCTACTCTGCGGAAAAGTTACCGTGCGGTATTGTTGATGCCCAAATCTGGGAGGCGTGTAAAGTAGTGCAGTTACTTTTAATGATTAGAAAAGCGAGAAATAGTACTCGAAAGGAGAGAGACTGGCGTCTAAATCGCTTCTTTCTTCCCCTTCACTTTCGACCTCCCAGATTTGGGCATTAACAATACTCAAGCTAGTAATAAAATTATGTGCTAGAAATTATAATTTTAACTTTATTCAACTAAAATAACTTGAGATCGCTGATAAAACTAGCAAATTTCAAAACATTATTCCTTTTAAATTGAGATTTCTTCTTGACCCGTAATAGTCTTATCCATTTGTATCGAACTTTAATGCTTATATCTTGAAATAGGATATAAATTTGATGGTGGTAACTTAAGCTTCGATAACTTTGGGTTTATTCGGCTTCTCAGACGGAAAAATGCAGAACATCATTAATAGAGAACCATCCATGCAGAAGAATATCGAGTTTGCGAACTAAATTTTTTTTAAACTTAAATTATTTAAATTCAACAACTCTTTATTTTTAATTTTACGATATATCATATTTGAATGGTTGAATATTTGATTTATACATATTTTTAGAATTATCTGAACTTTATATGGCATCATGGTAGCGATGCTTCATCTAAGGTTTCAAATCTTGTATACTTAATTCATATCTTATTTTTTAGGTATTATATACTTTATACTTAAATTAATTCCTTACCAACATATAAAAATCGTCAATTCCAATGGAATAAATGATGGCGTGTACTTCCATCACCAAAGTAAACGCGACCGGCGCTAAAGGTACGAAATCTATGCACCTTGAAGAGATAGCTTTGTACTTAAATTAAATTATTATTCAAATATTAAAAAAAGAATATTTAAGTTTACAATTAAATAAGGACACACTAAGGACCCGGCTATTTGCGCTCCAGAGGCTATACGACCGATCATCGAAAAATTTGTGATTTGTGCAAAAATGTTCAAAATCCGAAAACTCACCTCTTTTCCATCATTCTCGTCCAAAAAAGATATATAGTAAAATAAGATGAACAACCCAGCAAATACTAATATCACGGAGCGAAAAAGTCGTCTCTGAAAGCAATTTCCTGGAATTATCTTCGAAATTGTGTTTGAACAAATTTCTAAAGGGTAATAAACTTTTCTGAATTGTTTTATGTAAGATTCTTAAAGAAATAATTCTCGATAATTTTTTAAAATTTGCTAACCTTTTTCTTCCGATAAAACAACAAAGCGCTAATGAAGAAAGTCTGCATTACCACGGCGTAGGATTGAAGTAGGATTAATTTGATGTCTCGTAGAAAAATGGAATATCGCAGCCACAATGATGATCTGAAATGGTACCAAATGATTATTGATTACCAAAAATGGCAACTTACCCAATAACCGCGCAAACGTATGGTATCGGAGTGTCAGAATCGCTACTCTGGCGACGGACCCATTTATAGACGGCCTGGCTAAAATAGTAACGTGTTGCAAAAGATTGGCATTCATTACCAAAATGGTAACTCACATGGGACTAGTAATTAGAGCAATAGCATGTAACGCGGTAGACGTTAAAAATAAGGACCACAATAAGTTGGAGGTATACATTGAGTATAACGCCGCTGGGGTCAAATCGATATTCATTACTCTCAAATTTTCAATTTAATGTGAGCTATAACAGACGGTTTGTGATGATATACCTAATCATAATGATGTTAAATAAAATATCGATTTTTAATTAAATTGAATAGAGAGTGAATTTCCTATATAGGACTTAAACATTGAGATACTGAACACGCATGCGTATAAAGGGCGATTTTATGCAGAGATACTATCTCAATTTGCTTTCACTTCCGAATTTCATGTACAATCTTTCGTCTTAATATATATGAAATCTTGAAATTTCATATACGTTTAGAAAAAATGTCTATATAAAGAAACTGAATATAAAAAGTTCATATATGGAATTTCATATCCAAAATATCGTATTTATTTAGAGAATTCAGGAAAATTGAATTTAAACAAAAATAGATTATTGAATAATTAACCCATAACGGCATCTATCTAAGTCGCTTTGGCATATACCAAAGATGTAAAATGCTAATGCCAAATAGGGATAGCTACTATCTGATCAAGGAACTAGATATATGCTGATGGAGGGGGGAAGGGCTATGATGTGTCATCGATACTTTCATAGGCCAAAATAATCCATACATACTAATTGCAAATCGACGATCTAGACCACGCCCCAAAGTTTGCATTTATATGTAAATATATTTATATAGTTCGAAATTTTCAAGACTATGTTTAGTATTTAAACTAATTATCGTATCATAATATATGTGCATAGTTTGATATTAATTGGGTATACATTCACTGCTAAGGTTTTGATATTCATAAATAAACAACTTATGCTTGAATATATCAGTAAATGTTTATTCTTCAGAATTAAAACCCTTTATTTATCATATCATACTCAAAACCCTGATTCTGTTCAGAAGATCTGCTATGTTTGTTTCGATACAAAAACACCGCATAGACAAAAACGAGCATCGAGCAGAGAACGATTAGCACCGTTATCAGGCCCCACACCTTCACCCTAAAAATCTCTATTTTCTGACATTTTATAATGTTTAATTTAATTTTTATGGATGAATTTAGTACAGAAATGTTCTTCGAAACTTTCTCTACAAAACGATACCAAAATTGGCCATGGATTTGGTATGGAATTGTTTCTCATAGCATGGGCAATAAAATGGTACAACATCTTATATCATAATTTAAACAAAAATATGACCCCTTGTAGTTCCCATCCTCTTTTTTGTTTCTTTCACACGCTATTTAAAAAAGAGGGTGATAACTACAAGAGGGTGGTGGTAGTGGGAAGAGGGTGGGACTTCAGTGGGTCAAAAATATTGTTTACCAAACAAACCCCGACCCGTGATCAATGTAGTTGTGCTCTATCGTTAATTGATGATGATGATGCAATCGTTGCCCTGGATGTCCCCCGAAAGCTTCAGGGACAGCACGGTTTACGGCCTCGATGGGGACTGCTAAATAGTGCTGCTTCTAAAATTGGATTTTTAAGACCATTTTTTTAAACAAACTTACCTGAATGATGTTATGATTGATGGGTAAAGATTGGGTATGTTCTGCTCTTTTTGAATATCGGGGCATGGAAAATGTTCGGTAAGTGCTAAATTTTAGGCGTGTTAGGAAAAAGAACATGGGTAAGTACACAAATTTTAGATATAATATAGAACAATCTAGGTTAAATGAACGTTTTGGGTAAGTTTAAAAACATATTTTAGGTAAGTCAGAAAAAATAAGGTTAGACGGAAAATTCTCTTCGGGAAAAGAATGTTTGAGCTACATATGAGGGTGATTATTTATATGGGCCCGAGAAATTTTAATTGGGGAAGCGTATTTCGTTGGGTTTCCGTGTGCTAATTATCCTGTGTATAACCTTCTGCTCCAGAATCTGACCTTTTATGAAAGAGTTTATTCAAGTTTACCTCAAACATATTGAAAAGCTTCAAAAACTCGACAAATATGAGATCAAATATGGGGGGAGGATATGTGAAAAATATTATAGATGTAAGAAAATTTTAAATTAGAATAATAATTGCAAAATTATAATTTATATTCTCCGACTTCAAAGGTTTGATTGAATCGTAAGTCGTATCGAGCGTCAGGCGTATAACAGCACGACTCTTTTTCGAATCTGAAACTTAAAAATTGTAAAAATTCTGAAAGCAGAGAATAAAACCTCCAATAAGAAGCTCTAAAAATATAATTTTTCACCTACTTACTCTAAAGAATTCGAAAATTTCCATTTCAGCTCACCTAGGATCCCCAAACCCACTGTCAGAAGTCATACTTTCTAGCCGAGTATTGTGAGACTCTTGGCTTTCAGTTTTAACGACCGGTTCTTTACGGCTTACCTAAATTTGTAGGTAGGTACAGCAAAATTTTAGGCAACTTTAAAAAATCGCAAAAAAAAACTTACATGCGGAGTATGTCCAATGCGATTTTCCCTTTCTCTGGTAGCGACATTATTCCACTCCCCGGCCTTGAAGCGGTAGACATCCCATCTGAAGAAAAATCAAACGTTTGACTTTAAAAAAAAAAACTTTTTCCTCCAACTAACCTCTTAGATTCATGATTCTGCTTTTTTACCATCGAGGAGCGACTAGGTCTGTCGACAAATGTCGACGAGAAGGGTCGTTCCACAGAGAAGACTACGTCTCTCTAAAAATTTTCGATTTTTTGCTATTATTGATTGGAAGAGAACGCATCGATATCCAAAAGTTACATGCTATTCGTTTCTCTTCTACGCGACTCGCTATTTCGCTCCCCGAATTCGAGTCTAATTGGTGCTGCATGAATATATCGCCTTTGCTCTCCAACCAACAATAATTATTGATTTTTCCGATTTACCTTAGAAGACAATAGTTTCACACTAGGCATGTACATCGAGGCCAGTAAATTGCCATTCACTGCCAGTCGAATTTCAATCAGATCTTCGCCAAACCCAATGATAAAAGGGAAGCGGAAAGCTGAATTTGTTTGTTTGTTTTTTTAATTTAGACTTTTTAAACTTACCAAAATCATTCAAAGATGTCGACCAGAACGTCTTCTCATGACGCCACTTACCCTCTTGCTCATCGAATAGTAGGGTGTTATCTGCAAAAATATGATTAGTAAAAAAGAATTTTTTTGGAAAAACTATTTTAATATTTCAATTTAAACAATCCTTACTTTGATGCAGCAAAACAAATTCATCGGATTCACCGTCAGAAGCACTCCGTAAAATGTGCTTGTCAAACTTCGGTACGTCAAATTGCACAATTTCCTCTGTGCCTTCACTAAAATTCAAATATCGTAATCTTAAGTTCAGAAAAAGAGACTTACGTCAAATTTACTATGTAAAGATTGGACTTGGCTAGAACTATAACTTTGACCACACTTTGATAGGATCCCTTCTCATATACGCAAATTGTTGTAGGTTCTTCGGGTAGAGAATGAGACTGAAATGAAGTTCTTGAAGAATAATAGCGAAAATCGGCTTTTTTCTTCAAAATAATATGGAAACATTTAGTTTTCTACAAGAAAATGAATGAAGATCAGCTTTTATCGGATAAAATATTGGAAAATTCGCATAAAAAAATCCATTTTGGTTGTTTTATTTTTAGCGGAAAAAGCTTACCGTTAACATAGTAAAATTATTCGTCAAATCGGCTCCCAGGGAAATTCTGCCTAGTGGCCCGAAGGCCCATCTTAAAAGCAGCAATTTTTTCCCGACACATGCCACTATATTTAGTCTTAGGCCGGATTCATCTGACGGTGAGAAAAAGTGACATCCTAAAAAATCCAATATTTTTTATAATACAAAATCGTAAACTTTTTATATTCTAAAACTTTATAGCGAAAAAGATATGCTAAATCATTAAATTTCTATTCGTCATGCTAAATTTTCCAAATTCCGAATAAGGATATGCAACTTTGCAAAACAAAAAAGATTTTTGATCAAAATCTCAACCCAAGAGAAAGCCGAACCTTTGGTGCCCGGGATTCTGTGCTGTTGGCATTGTTTCCTCTGGACCACGGTGCCGTTTTGGAGGACGGATCTCAATTCGGCCAAAGCGAACACAAGAAGACAGGCGTCTTTTCCCTTCTCCATTCTGGCAATCATCAGCCCGAAGTGTTCGAGCACAGCGATTTGCTGGATTCTGAAATTTTGCATGATTTTTAGAGCGTAACTTTGGAAAGAACGGTTTTTTTCTTCAAATTTTCTATAGAGAAAAAGTTGATATTCATCCCAAGATCTCAGAATTAACAGTAAGAATTACCATCAGCAATTTTATAATTCAAATATTGAGCAGCATGGCACAATCTACAGTAAATTCAATATGGCTTCATATAATGATCTTTTTTTTAATAAATGACATCATAATTTTTAAGAATTACTAAATATGCCTCATAAAATTATGTTTTTTTAATAAATGACGCCTTAAATTAGTAAAAAAAATAACGCCACTAACGCCCCTTACTTCGCCTCCTTCTCAATGATGGTGAACGTCTTTTCCTCGCTGACGAACACGACGCCCTGATCCTCAGTGACGACCAACAAAGATGACGCTCCCCAAGAGTCTGACGCCACGATATCGAAGGATGGAATGTTTCTCAAGACCAATTCCTTGTCCCAGGGCTGAAAATTAAAATTTCGAGTGGTATTAGTGCTTTTTTTTTCAATTTTTGTCATGTTATTTTTTACATTTTTAAAAAAATTTTCGACAATATTTGCTATTATTTTAAAAGTTTTATCGAGTTTTTTCTTTCTATTTTTTAAAATAAATGAAATTTTTGCCTGTTTCCTGCAAATACTCGTCATTTTTACGGAGTCCGCTACATCGCCGCTAAGCATTTTCTCGAGTTTGATCAATTCGCCCAATTTGCAAAAGTCCGCGGTTTCGCGGGGCGCCTCCTTGCGGATCGGAGAGCGCAAATGACGAATCACCGTGTCAGTCACCTTGTTTAGACCCTGAAAATTTGTCATTTAGACTCATTTTGAATATATATTTTGGGAAAAACAGCTAATCTTCATGACGTTAGTAGTTTGTTTTATGGGATATAATATCCTAGATTTAGAAAAGCTGATCTTCACTATTTAAATAAGCTTTCTTGATAAAATGTTGGAATTAAAGGCATACAAATTGTATTTAAAGCTAGGAAAAACGTTCATCTTCATGACTTTTAGTTTAAAATTCGATATATGATGATAGAATTTGGAATAAAAGTCGATTCTCACAACTTAAATGATATATTTTAACGTTAACCTGATTGAAATTGGAATTAAATAGCATGTAAAATTATTAGCAAATTCGAATTTTCCAGAAAACTGAGTGTTATTATGAATGGCTTAGATAAATACTCATGTCAAACGACGACAAGTACATGACACGTCTTTCAGGGACGATCAAAAGATCTTGAAAGCTCTCATTGATAAGAAGTGATAAGTTATCAAATTACTAGAGAGAAGAAAAACTTTGACGGATTTTTGACGTAATCTGATCGAAGACAAAAGATGAGGAAAAAACTTCAATTCTATTTTATGCATCATATATGAACGAGTTTGTGATATAAAGAAAATTTTAAAAAATAATAATAAGAATCATGAAGCAATGATAAAATAGATGATTGGTGTGTAGCTTTGTATCTATATGAGCATTTTTATAATATTTTTTTTTCTAAATTTACCTTATGCGTATCCTGCATATATTCCATGTACATATCCTTTAACAAGGTATCGTTGGTTCGGTATCTCTTCTCCACGAAAACCCTCGCGTTAAATGCTGCCTTTTCAGCGTTGATCACTAAAATATTTAACGTCCTTTAAAAAGTTTTTTCTCTATGATGCTGTTTAATTATAACGTCTTTTTTTGTTAATATACATATAACGCCACTTACGCTTCGTCAATAGGAACTCCCTAAATTGGACTGGATCACTGAAGGTGTTTGGATGCGGTATCGAGGGCCCAAAGGCTGGAACGCTCTCTTCAGAATACATCCACAATCTCCAAAGTCCGGTAGACTCTTCATAGGTAATCAACGCGAACACGTCTGGAATTTAAGCGTACTGTTTGTAAATAGCGTCAGTTAAAATTGAGCTGAAATTGCAATCTGGAAAAAAACATATGACAACAAGACAAGACGTACGAAATAGTATAGGATAGGGGTAGGGGAAAGGTATTTTGTATGCTTCTTTTCTAGTACTATTTCGTTGTCTAGTTTTTCTAAGTTGTCAGCTGAAATATACTTGCTATCCACGCTTGCATAACTTTTCCTACGTTTGAGTACTTGTATTCTTACGCTATTTCTTCTACTTATTCCTAATTTGGAAGAAGAGTATACATATTTTCCAACAAAACCTTACGTGTAAAATGCGATTTCATCATAGTGGGGCTGAACGACGGATGCAAAGGGTCATTCGAAGATTCAAACACAATGTTCACTATATCATTTCCGACATGGCGCTTTCGTTCAATCTAAACAAGATAATAATTAATGTAATTAATTGAACAGATAATTAGGGTAATTAAATATTCAATTAAGGCAATAATTACCTGCTGTTCGTTCTCCTTACTGTAAGGAAGAAGTGTGGATACGTGAAACATGATTTCATGACCGGCGAAAACAGTATAAACCGACTCTTTTCCAGTGGAATTTGCTAAAATGAGGGCGTAATTTTGAATAAAAGCGTTGAGTTCAACCAAGTTCAACTACATCATGTATAAATCCTAGTATTCATTAATTGATCAGTAAAAATGATCATCTTCAAATTATTTCTATTTAACAAAGCAATAATGAGTAATCGCCTTTAAGTTACAGCATACCTTTTAAATGACGTAATTTCTAAACTACAGTATCCTTAATTGCCTTACTTGTTGTGTCCAAACCTCCTCTGTACGATCCCCAATGCTGAAGTTCGATTCTTTGGCCGAGAATCCTCAGGAACCTCTCGAAGTGTTCGTTGCCGTGCTCTGAAACTGGAGTATAATTGGCATTGGCCCCGCCCACTGACCATTAGAGAGCATCTGAGCATCGGTTACTTGATCACCATGCGCGAAAATGACGCCGAACTTACAGTTGACTGAGCCTTCCTGAATTTGAATTATTGGTTTTGAAATAATTGATCAATATTTTAGAACTAATCATATGTTTTAGGGATTTATGCTAATTCTTAGGATATTGTGATTTTTGAACATCATACTAATTGTCTAAGGATTACGGTACCTGGTCTTCCAATACGATCAGCTCTTTTTGGATTTTGGGCGATATTACTTCCTTCAGCTGTCTATTGTATTCAACCATTTCGGGGAAACGCCTAAGTTTTTTTTTTAAATTTAAATTTAGGATATGGTATTTTGGATTACTGTAAAATCGCCTTAGCGGTTAGAGGTTTTCCGCCGTAGGGAACTGGCACGCAAAGTCTTCGAGGTCCCTAAAATAAAGATTGTGAAATTATAGAAAACGATTTATTTGACTAAGAAGATGGTGTATTTTCTCACGAAGATTATCGTTTTTCCCAGAATCATAAACTCTTTTGTGAGTAAAATGGCAAAATTTGAAAAGCGGTGGTGACTTAAAATTCTGTTTACTTTCTGGGTCCACAAAATAGCCCTGCAAAGACGGTTATCATCGATTTCTTCCTCAACCATGATGGACAGAAAGAATGGCGATTTAGTCGATGGATCTATCCCGGAGAAGTTTTGGTGTTCTAGAATTTTAAGAATTTTTTCTTCTAGAACAAACAATTGCAAACCGTTCCCTAAGAAGTGCTTCCAGTACCATCTCGTTTCTTCTTGGGGATTCTCAACGACTATGCTAGAAGAGGTTGAGACGTGACTCTCCTAAAATTCCAAATTCATATATTTTAGAGGCTATTTGGAAAGCCATAAACCCTCAAGCCCTTGAGCTATTGTGAAATAGCGTCTATGGCTAGGGTAGGGTATTGACTGATAGCGATTTTCTCCCATACTATTTCGTGTATCGTGAAATCTTGAATGTCGCGTGCGGTTTACGATGCTGATTTTTAAAAGTTGTCTTTTTCTTCAAGAATAATTTACTTTCACACATGTTTGTTTCAAAGTTCAAAGATTTTTATATTTGAAAGGTTTATAAAATTTTTAAAATAATATTTGCAAAACTTGAATCAACTTCCGACCTCTCAAAATTCAACATCCGCAGAAAAAATAGCGCATCGTTTCGAGCAAAAGACGATATTCACTTTTCCTCTCTCTCTCAATACGATACTATTTTTTCTGTCGGGTGTCGATTTGCAGGCGTTTTGTGGGCCGAGTTTTGAGAAGTCTGATCAACTTACCGAATGAAAATCCGAGGACGGTTCAAGTCTGAATCTGCCGACATTCCGAATTTTCCCGCGAGGATCGACAGACACAACCAACTCGACGGAACCGTAAT
>LIAE01007834.1:11184-25102 GCA_002287525.1 Diploscapter pachys | reverse complement strand
GTAAATGACGTTGAAAAAATTCGTCCTTCCAATATATTGTGTAGATGGACATGATGAACAACTTTGTTCCAGGACCGACCTCGGATTCATTACCGTTTGAGCTCCAGAATTTTTTAAAGTGCAATAGCCAAATTCAGCATAATGCCTTTTTATACATTATTTTCAAAAAATCATATCTCTTTGTGTATCAGACTAAATTTCATGATTATCTTTTTATTTTGTAGATCTTGAGTAGGAGAATAAAGTAAAAATAAAGATAAAATTTTAGGATAATATTTTCGGTGGAAAAAAGCTATTCGAAGTTACCCTATATACCCGTACTGTGTTTACAAATGTAATATGAGTTAAAGTTGGAATTTCTAATAGAATCTTGTAGAGCTCTTCAAGTTGATCAACTTTTGTTCCAGAACTTATTCTAGAATGTGCACGCACAGAGATATGAATTTTTGAAATTTACTGCCCTAAAGGCACTTTGCAATAATTGGTCGCTGAACTTCAAAAAATTCTGGAGCTCATAAGAATGTGAATCCGAGATCGGTCCTGGAACAAAATTGTTCATCATGTCCATCTACACAATATATTGGAAGGACGAATTTTTTCAACGTCATTTACGTATAAAGGCAGTACGGGCCGAAAAGTACGCAATCAAGACGCGAAAAGTGCGCATTTCTGCAGAAATCGATATTCAAAAAAATTCTTATTTTATTGTCTAACAATCTATGGACTAAATTCTGTTCAATAAAAATAAATACCTAATTTGGTTTAGAATTATGGAAGTTATGAATTTTTAAAATCAAACTAGGCAAAAATGAGTCATGACAACTCTTCGAAGAAGCGACATTTCTTCGCTAGCAGGCAGTCTATAGGAAAACAGTTAAGTGTTCCAGAAACTAGAAGACCTGGACTACTTCCCAGTATAAATAACTCATGGAATCTGGTACTTTTAAAAAATTTAAAATTAAAAAACGCGAAAAACCGATATGGCATTTTTCATATGTTGTGCCATTTGCATCACAACTTCCTTATTCGGTATCATTTCGACAAGATCTCTTCAGAATCGTGCTCAGCTGGTCTCTGTGAGCATTTTGATACCAAACTTGCATTTTTCCCATGCCGAATAACGAAAATAGAATTTTCCAGAATAGGTGGAACAAGTGATCGGATCGGGTTTTAACCGTCAGATTTGTCATCAGCGTAGTCGAAAATCCCCAGGGATAAAATATCAGCTCGAAACTTGAGGGTCGACTTCTTGGGTACCACCCCATACTCGATTTTTATAAATAACTTCTTATATGACACGTTCTTCGTAAAAATCGAGTTTTCTATAAAGGGGGGTGGTACCCAAGAAGTTGACCCTTAATATTCGAGCTGATATTTTATCCCTGGGGGTTTTCGACTATGCTGATGACGAATCTGACGGTTAAAACCCGATCTGATCACTTGTTCCGCCTGTTATGGAAATTATATTTTCGTTATTCGGCATGGGAAAAATGCAAGTTTGGTATCAAAATGCTCGCAAAGGCTAGCTGAACACGACTCTTAAGAGATCTCATCGAAATGACACCGGATAAGAAAGTTATGATTTTTTCCCGAGGTTGGATCTGTCAAAACTTTAAGCTACAGTAATTGATTTCAAAAAACGGGTAGCACCGCGAGAATCAGCGTGAAGAACTGTGCAAGATATGTGAAAATCAGCCAAATCTGAGGACCCCTGGAAACACCGACTTTGGCCCTTCCTGACATTTACTCTTAGTTCCTATTTCCTGAGCATTTCAGGATTACTACGATGTCTCACTTGTGGACGGATACAATATCCCAGTGTTCATTGAGCCGATTGAGGGGACTTACAACACAAATGGAGGTGATATGAATAAATGAAAACAAAGTTAGAAACTAGCTTGTTCAGGCGAATATGACTGCAAGCGAGCTGGCGGCTGCGTCACCGATGTAAATTCTGTTTGCCCTCCTGAACTTCAGGTTGTCAAGAATGGAAGGTAAGAAATCAACCTTTGATGAAAGTATACATGCAACTTCGAAACAAGTAAATATAAATGATAGTTGATGATTCCATGCTTTTTATGAACTTCCTAATACGGAATTATTTGTTCTTCCAAATCTCAAAATCTCATTTTAGAGTCGTGGCATGCAAATCAGCCTGTCTCGCCTTCAACACTGACCAGTACTGCTGTAGGGGAGCCTATGGCACTCCTGAAACTTGCCAGGCTTCTCAATACGGAAAGATCTTCAAGCAGGTTCGTCATGATATCATATCAAAGATCGATGAAAGAATCTTTATAGTGCTGTCCTACCGCCTATTCGTACGCTTATGACGACCACTCCAGCACTTTCGTCTGTAGAGGGGCTGGTACCAAGAGTCCCTCTTACAGAATCCAATTCTGCTAATTTTTCTGTGTATTATCGAACGTGTAATCATCATAGTCAGGGTTTAATTTTGGGCAAAGATTGTAAATATGATACGAGTAAATAATAAAATCTATTCTTATAATGTGCCCTTGTTCTTTGTAAACATCAGTAGTATCAGTTATCTTTTCTTTTAAACTTCTCTAAGGTTGATAATGTTAACATATTATCAGAAATGGTAAAAATCTATGACTTCTAAGCTTCAATTCGGTATTTGATATGCGTTATCTTCATCACAAATATTCTTTTTTTTACATTTACAACCTTGCTAATCAGCGATAGAAGGCTGCTTCACGTAATTCACACGTGTTAACCGGGCAGGCATTAAGTCTGACCTTTCAACGTGATGACGCTCAGATTATTAATTCGAATCTATCCAGTTTTCTCCTCTTCTGACTAAAAGTCGACTCTTGTTCCTTAGAGATTGAAGAAGACAGGCAAGAAGGCAGAGAAAGCCAAAGACGACCCTCTTTGGAAGGAAGGTGATACAGAGGAGATTGGGAGAAAATGAGACAATAAATGGAGATAGATAGGTTAGGCATGGTGAAGGCATGAAAGGGCAGAGAAAGAGGAGATATCTAAAGGCCTTTTCCGAGGGAAGTCCAAATCTAACATATCTGCCATTCGACTGATCGTAAATATCCTTTCCCTTTCCCTCCTTTCTTAGCCCAAGCCCTGCCATTCGAAAATCTTTTTCTTTCTAATAGAAATTAGAAAATGAAAGCTTTTATTGAATTTCTTCCACTCTAAAAATATTCTTTAGCTTCTGCCCTTTATATGCAGAACCGGATCGGTCAATTCTCGAGGTCTCTAGACAGTCAGGCAGGTGGAAAGAAAGGCATGATTCCCAGATTCCCATCTCAATTCGTTAAACCCGAAAAAATTTTTGAAAGAGAAATGGGAGAGTGCTTGTGGCAATCAAGATATCATGCATAAATCGATGAGAATTTCTTTCGAATTAATTTTCTGTCAGACTTATCCTACAAGAATGTTTGCTTTCACGTTGAAATATCATTTTCTCGCTGCTTTTTCTTAGATTTGATTCAAAATATCATGAACAGTCATAAAATAATGTTTATTCATTAAATATTTCGATAGGATTGATGAAGTTCTTCATGAAAAATAGGTGCAAAATTGTCTCTGATTTGTAATACAGTGGCGAGCAAAGATTGTAAAACGCATAATCATTTTTATATTCGCGATTATTCGGATTATATAAACCAAATACACCAAATGCCAAGTATCGGCTAAAATTTGGCTAAATAACTTACTCTAGTGTATTCAACATTCATGCCATTTTTCAGATCTGATAAAGATAAGCGATTATAACAGACGAACCTACAAAAGACTAGCTTTTTCAACCTTTTCATCTCCGCTGTATTGAGGGAAAATAGTATAGTTCACGGGAGAACTTTAGCTTATCGCTGGAAATAGTGAGACAAGAGGAGTGAAACTTACGGATGAAAAAAATCGACTAAGTTGAAGCTACTTGCTCATTCTGTATCTCTTTATCATTGTATTAATCGTAAAAACGTTACATAATAGCAGTGTAGAGTGTATTTACAATTTTTAGTGGAGATTACTAAAAATTATTTTTGAACTCGTCTCTTCAGAACCTCTGCCTCTGACCATCCAATCCTTGTTCTGCACTCTCCATTCTGAGCTAATCTGTATAAGTTCATTCAGATTTCTGTCCCTCATTAATTACCTTCTGATCGGTGTGTCCTGCCATAAAATGATAGTCGATCCTGTTCTTCAACCGAACATTTTTTATTGTTTTCAAAAAAGTTTATATGAATTCCTACGCATCTTAAATGCAATGATCTCATGATTATTTGTGATCATTAGGTGGTATCGCTTCTAAAAAATGCATTTTATGCTATCTTCTATGCTTTTCATCGCAATTTCCATTCTCATTTAGCTTACATCGTGAAGGATTGATTGTGGTTACAGTTTTCAATGACATATAAATTTCATAGACACATTTTGAATATTTTCGAATTTAAGAACAATTATAAGATTTAGTTCATTGAAAAATGAAAAACTAATGTTCAAAATTTCAGTTTTCTTCAATATTTCGTTATTTTTGTCGGTCAGAAAATGTCCTACCCATTTTTCACATCCGCAAAACATGACGATTTCAGACAATGACAAGATTATCACCCGAGAAGGAATATGACAGTGCACATTTTCGAATCGACGTCAAACAAATTTGCCGTACGGTTTTCTATTGCTGCTTCGCCTGCACACTCGTTGCCATCTACCTCTCCACAGTGCCGAAGAAGCCACTTCTATGGACTGATCTTTGGAATGCGACTCTGACGAAGGAAATCGTCGACCATTCAAATGTTAGTTCATTTCTTTTAAATATTTTTTAAAATAATAAATTAGAGCTAAAGTCAATAGCATCTGAAAAAGTGTAGCCAAGAATGAAAATTAAATGATATTTTTCTTTAGTCCGATTCATGCGGAACCATTACAGCGAACCTTTATAATTTATGATCGCGAAATTAGATACCTTTTCTCGTAAATTTTACATCTAAATTACTGAAGGATCTAATTAGCAAAGCGTGACTACTTGCTGTGCGTTGTTCATTTCTTAGCCTTAAATTATTTCTCAGATATGTAGAAATGATTTAATAGTTGAAATTCAACTGCCTTTTTCTTATATAAAAATAATACTGCAGCTTCAATATTCATCAATTATCATAATATTATCCAAAGCCCTCAAGAATCTTCTCACAAATTGAAATGTTGTTTTTGTTAAAATTCTTCAAACCATTTACTCCTTTGCAATTTCAGTACTGAAGCGTCGTTAAACATACTCTTCAGATGCTTCTCTTTGCGAGCTCATTTGTATGCCATCATTTCATTATCTGATCTTTCTTCACTGCTACAAAAGCTGAGATTTTTGCTAAAATCGCTGGCGACTCTGGAAAATCTTAACTCGGGAAGATAAAAGGATAATGATAGAGTATTTTGGTCGCAACTAGGCGCGCTAATTGAATGTCCTTCCAAGCGGTTGCTTGTGGCTAACCTGATCTGCCCGCTGCGTCTATCCAAAGTTTCCTTTCTTCGAATGAAAGATTAATTCGTAAAATGACCATAAAATCGCAGAAAAATATGGAACAATTATAGACTGATAATGTAAAAATCACGTCGACATTGTGTGTGTGTGTGTGTGTTTCTTTCTTTCCTGCATATCCAATAAATCAACCCTCTAATATATTTCAAAGTGTTTCTTTCTTCCGATTGCGTAAAATAGCTTTATTGATGAAAAGCAGCTCTATAAAGGGAACTGTCGATGGATTTGACATGCCGAAGAAGAAGAAGAAGGGAGGCAGAAGGCGGAAGATAAAAACGGGATTGCGAGGAGAGAATAAGAGGAAAGATTGAGTGTAAGCATAGTAGCGGTGGGGATCTATTATCATTGGAATAGAAATGGAAACAGAAGTAGGGAAGCGGAAAACACTGATATCCACACCATTTTTCTTCTAATATTAATAAGATATGGGAGACTAAAGAGGAATCGACGTAGCAATTCATAGCTTTATTATAGATCTTCATTAGAGTTGAAAACTTCTATCAAGAGGATGCTAGAATGACTAGCCGAAATTTATAGAAAAAAAAGGAAAATTGTGATAGTATAGTCGAGAGAAAATTTTAGTGATTCATGGGGTATCATAACGCATACTTTGGATCAAAGTTTTATTGATCGGAAATAATGAATACAGCAAATTAATAAACTGACAACGCTTTGCATTCTAAGATATTACAATTGTGAACCAGATAATTTCAGGAATATCCAAATGGCACGCTATATTTCGTCAGGGGTGAACAGACAATTATTCCGCCATTTCAGGTAGATATATTTCAATATATAAATATGTGAGTTATCTGAAATTAAACTTTTTGTCCATTCATGATACCAACTTGATTGACATATTTTTAAAAGATGAATCGACGTTTTGATTGACTTGGTTATTTATACAATCATAATGTTATTCTTTATAAGTTCTAATTTTGCCAATTTCGATATTTCAGGAATACTACAAAATGATGAAGCTGGGCTATTATCAATACTTCTTTGGGTCGTCAACTTCAAATTATTGCATTGTAGGAAAAAATTAGCATTTCTTATCATGAATAAAGACTAATTTTAGAAACGGGATATTCCCCAGAACGGGTATCAGCTATCCTCTCTGTTCCGCTCCATCCAACTTAACGCCTCAATTCAGGTGAGTTTTGATCAGCGAAATAGAATAAAAGTTTATCGAACTAGATTTTCCGAATAAATTCGCCAAAACATACGATAAAAATACAATTGAAACGATTAATTGTAGGAAGATAAAAATTGTGTTTTAGACTCTGTTTCGTACATGTTTCCTGATTAGCATAATGCCTCGCATGCTGCTGAAATGTATTATCGCTAAGGATTTTTATTTGCAGAAGCCAAACTTGTTACGATATCTAATTTGTAAGAATTTAAAACATGACATAAAAATATAACAATTTTCTCAGGGGTTGTTGGGACTGTGAATGAAGCCCTCTATTTCATATCATTCAGTCTACTAATGATGCTTCATATATGGAATGATAAAATGCTCGGTATTTTTGCTTAAGAATAAATATCGAGAACAAGAAATTTTTAGATGTTCAATATTCGAGAACGTGGTTCTTATTTGCATATGTCACTTTAGTGATCAAATTACTTATCAACGCAATCCTGAAGGTAAGAATTTCCTAAGGCTCTACTTTTCGGAAAATCACAATTTCTACACGAATTGGTGAATGTGCATATGTAAGTGAGAAAGAGTAGAATTTACGATTTGAGTTTGTTTGTATTGTTTTGCCGATTATTTTTGTCGAGTTTGAGTACAAGAGCAGTTTTTTTCGGTTATTACAATTTATTGCCGTGAATGGAATGTTATTATTGATGCTCGCGACATCTGGGAGATCGAAAATGAGAGGGGAGAAAAAGGTGATTTCAGGGCCAGTCTTTCTCCTTTTTCGCGTCCTATTTCTCGATTTTCTAACTACTAAGAATAACTGTGCACCACTTTGCACGCCTCCCAGGTTTCGGCGTCGACAATAATGCTTCGCTAACTATTTGGTCTTATGTGGGTAGTATTTGGAAAAGGCTTGAAAAATAGGCCGCTCTACGTGGAAAATGAAAATTGGCAATGAATTTTGGTAGTGGGAGAGAAGAATACAAATTTCTGGTAATGGCGATGTATGCTAATTTGGGTATACTTGAACTTTCAAGGCTTAAACCGATTTAGATGAAATGGAACTTTTTGGTGCGTGTCATTCACAGGGCCCATATTATGCACACATTTGGTTCGCAATTTGAATCAGTTTTTTAATCAAAATTATCAACCCAAACTTTGTAGTTTAAATATTACGGGAACATATTCTCAAATAGATTTTTATTAAAAATATGTTTAAAAAACAAATAATTCAGATTTGCCCCTGGAGAAATCGAGGTGTGCAAATGATACTGATCTGCATGACTTTTGCATGCTACATAATAATCTCATTCGATATGGATGATTATCAATATATCGAACGATATTGTGACCCGATGGGTAATTTTTTAGATTCAGACCCATCATTCATTGATGACGAAAATTTGTAAATTTTCAGTTATTCCAAAAGTTGTGCTAGCTCAAATGATATTCGTTGGTATAATTTTGATGAATTCGTGGGCCGAGTTACAAAACTCTCAAAAGTACATAATAGTCCTGTCGACAGAAGAGGAGGTTTGATCATATTATTTTGAGAAATAAATTGTCGCTATCTAGGATCTTCCTCAAAATCAAAATTACGACACGCCTTACAAACAATGTCCTGGTGAAGAAATTCTCCAGCTCAGAACGTTATTTGGGTAGATGAATAGCAAGAAACTTTAGGATTTTAGATATAGGAGCATTATTTATTATTTGAATGACAACCTGACATACTCGCGACATCGCGACATGGAATATCAATTTAGAAATGATGCATCCGTTATTTTAGCTTAACATAACTTCATTTTTCGATATCATAGAGTATCAGGATTGTTCGAGAATGTTGTAGATATTTTGTGATCAAAATTTGAAATTTCCGGAAAAGACACTGTAGTAAGCCGATAAAAATAGCATTTTGGCAGCAAAGTACGTAGCAATTTTAGATCTGATATCGCAGAAAACAGGCAAATTTGCGGTCATAAAACTCAAACTGAACAAAGGAATTAATCAATTCCGAATATTCCCCTTTCTACTTTAGTTGAAATTAGTCTAGTTTCAGAAATTATAAATTTGCTTGTCTTCTGAAATAACATTACGGGCTTTAGCTTTCCATTTCATAATTTGACATTTGTAAATTAGACGATTATGATACTTGGAAGGTTAAATTATTTGTGTATTTGGAATAAAGATTATGAAAACATTTTATTCGTAACACACCGGATTTTCGACAGTATAATTTCTTTTAAAATATAAATATTTTCAAATTTTGATATGATGGCAAAAAGTTAGAATTTTTTCAAGATTCAACTATTGTGAAGATTTTAGTAAGCTTCGAAATTAAGTAAGTAGGAAAATTTGATATATACTGCTAAGGTTTGCATAATTATGATGTAAAAAGTGTAAGCAACAATAATATAGAATCAAAAAATTGACATATAACTCAGAAACTCGAAATATAGTTTAAAGTTTTGCATAAATTGAGAGAAAAAGATGGCCGTAAGATTGGATAGAACAAGAAACAACACGTGAAGCAAAATAGAGTAAGAAAATTGGATGAAAGAGAATGGGAAAAACTGCGAAATGTCATTTTTTTACAATATTTAGGTTTACTTTGATTTCTAGCATGTATTCACAATAAAATATGAAAGTTCGAAACAAGAAAATACAATATCCCAATAGAATTCCAAGGAGCATAATTACAAACAGACTTAAAAGATAGAATGCAGTAACAGCTCACTAACAGAGGAAATACGAAAGAAAATGATGCGAGATTGGTAATTTGTTTCAATAAATTATGAATAAATGTGGAAATATATTGATGGATACTGAAGGAGGGCGATGATATAATTTTGGTGACATTACGATATTATTCCATCTTACACTTCGATTCATTTAGTTTTTTCTAGATCTTCAGCCCGAGGTAATTTTGAATCGACAATGTCATGATGTTTCACACGAGTATTCGGAAATGAAGTGAAAACTATCACCTTGAACACTCTTGAACACATTTTCAGCTCGACTTCATTTCAAAATAATAGTCGTGTATAAACAATCTAAGCATCAAGTAAATTGCCAGTAGGGATGCCAGGTTGAGTGGGCGTGGTTGGCGTGCTTATGCCATGTGCACCTGTATGAGCCATTGTGGAATAATTGGTCGCATTTTGTGGTGTTCCCGCGACAACTCGCTGCACCTCCTCCTGCTTGCTCGTGCTTGGTCCGCCCGACTGAGCACCACTACTCGTTCCTCCCTAAATTATTTGAATTTCATATTCAAAAACTTGGACTATAAACGGTCTCACTCAAGCGTTTCTAGTACTAATCAACAGAAGAAAACTTCATGCAGCTTTGAGCTACAAAGCAGCACTCTCACTACTATGCACTACTTCTAGACTAAAGGAAAATTGAAGAAAACCCACAGCACGCACCATAGATCGAATAAAGATACGAAATTCGGTGTAGTGAAATGTGATAATCGCAGATTTGTACTCGAATAATAATCAATGAAGTGACACAGGGGAATACATCAGAGGATCGTCGGCTAGAGCAGTGGGTTGTAGTCGGACTTTGTTGTGTGGCTGTTGTTGCTGTTGACGTTGTAGCTGATCCCGGAAGTGCTGTTGAGTCCTCCAATTGCGCCCGTCTGAGCTTGGCTGGTGGATCGCCACTGAGGCATGTTCGCTGCGAGACCCGAGAGGAATTGGTTGCGACGCGGACGCGCTGCGCTCGCATCGTTCAGATCGTATGTCTGTTCTTGGTAGGAGGGAGAGTGGAGCGTGACTGACGAAGTCGTCGGTTCCGTTGTAGGAGCGGACTTGAGTTGCTGGGATGATGCGCCGCCCTGAAGTAAGAAAAAGAGTATTCGTCGATCGTTTGATTGACATTGATCATTAGAACTGCTGTCGTGGTGGACATAGAGTTTCGCAACTTTGGACCAGTGATGTTATTGCAGTCAGCCTGGTTAATACCGCAACCAGACACCGAGGACCATATCTTGTCTTCATTTACGGAATGGATAGCTGATGACTAATTGATAATAACTTGAATCATAATTAGATTTGGATTCCTCGCAATTTCGCCACCTATAATTTCGAAGCTTTGAAAGGACATGTGGAAGATCAGCAAATTTCTTCACGATATTTTGCCAGTGTTGCAAAATAAATTAGTAGCGAAACCTTAAAGGATCCAAATTGTCTATCTTTGTTGGTCAATTATGACAGATTTTCGAGATCTTTTAAAATGCGATTTTAGGTGTGTTTTTAAAAATAATTCCTCCTAAATATTCGACTCAACAAAAAATATTCTACCAGCACATCACAAGCATCATGCAATAGTTAGAACGGGAAGTTAGCATGCGTGTAGGTGTGAGAACTAAAACCTTCAGCGAAGTTATAACTGACCGAACGAGCCTGATTCGAGTGCTGAAATTACACGTTATTATTTTCTGATATATATTTTTTCTTTCAATTTTGAGTAAATATGCTTAGCACTTGCGATTTGTATGAGATGATTTTTTAAAATAAGATAGGATAATGCTTTGTAGAATAATTTGTTGAAGTAGATAAAGTTTATAAATTTTCATGGATATCATTTGAGCTAAATTAACTGAAAATCTGCTTAGTGCCATCATATCAGAATTCTTCCTATTTAAAAACCCCGATGTGATAGCACAAAAAGTTGATTTTATCTTAACTTCTATTTATTTACCTGGGTGTACTGCTGATATTGTGGATGGAAGTTGTGGATGGCGTCCTGCATCACATCCTTCGGATTCATTGTCTCCTTGAGCGACGATGAAATCGACTGCAGAGTCACTGGTCTTCCATCATTTGAGTTGTGGTCTAAAGAATAACGAATAGCATCTGCATAATCATTCAGAAACATTTTCCTCGAAAATTTAATGTATTAACGGGATCGTATTTTTAGTAATTATGCACTCTTATATCAATAAAAAAATAAATTCAAGTAAAGAATACAAAACACTTACGATTCATGGCGGCGTCCGCGTAGGCAGAAACGCTGAAAGCGAATCGCAGAGCGATGGCAGCGCCGAGCATCTCGACACAGATCAGGAAGTTCTGGTAGCCAGCTGCTACTGTTCCTGGAAATTCAAATCATTTATTGGTTTTTTGTTGAAGCTAAATTACCTGTGCTAATAATAACATTGCCGTTAGCGTCCTTTACTGGCTGAATGGCAGAAGTCGCAGAGAGGACAGCCAGCAGGAATCCTGGACAATGATAAATAAATAAATAAATCATTGCTTGATTTGTTAATAGTTTTCTACCTTGCCAGAATGAGAGGAAGATGACGCTCTTGACAGTGAAGAACTTGAGAACGGGATTGTAGTAACTGAGAAGATCTCTAGTGGCCCAGTAGAAAAGGAAGAGCCCGTAGAGAGCGAGTGAGATCGATACGTTGTACACCAGAGTTACATAGATGTAACCTTGGCTCAGACTGAAAATGATCGAATTTACTCAGATGCTTTTGGATCAATACACTATCATATCATAAATATGATATGAAAGATAGATTCTCCAACATTTTAGTTATTTTATCATCGTACCTCCAATTTCCATCCTCGTATTTGCCAATTCCGACTAGGATCAATGTAACGATGGACATGATGATCTTAACAACGCAGAACTGCAGTGTCGCCTGCTTGCAGAATCGGAGGAACTCGATGGTGTACTGCTTGCCGGCTAGACAACACGTGCATGTAAAGTAGTTAGTTGGCCTGAAGATTTATTTTTTTTTGGAAAATACTAAAAATTAATTGTCATATTATTCAAATATGGGATTTTCTTTCTATGGTTAAATATTTTTGGGTGTTCGTAATTTTATCTCACACGCATGCAGATTTATTTTTCTTGTCTCAATGGTTTCTTAGAAACAGTGAAAAAAACAACACGCATTCAATATTTTCATTGATGCTCGGAAAGACGAGCTTTAGAAACTCGGGTTGCATTATTAAGATGTTTCTTCTAAAGATGGTTTATTCTCAAACCTCTTACCTGATAGGCTTTCCTCGGATATCGGCCATGATGTTACTTTCACCTCCGAGGTATTCATAGCACAGGGATAGGAACGAATAAATCACAACAGCTGCAATGTTCATAATTAACGCATTTTGCAAAATGCTTTACTCATTACCTTCGTACCAATCTCGCATTGCATTGAAGTATATGTACACATTGTCAGAGAAGAAGACCAAACTTAGCCAGGACTCGAATGCGTACAGAGGGACGATGATCATTATCCGAACGATCCACCGTTGCTCCGATGGACAGGAATACCATCGTAGGTGCTGGTAGATCTGAAATTGGGGTATTATCATTTTATTTCTTTTTTCGCAATTTTGTGCGAAATTTGTGATTTCTTATCACGTAGAGAATGATTGACGCATGAAACCCCGAAAGCTCAAACACAAATAATACCTCTTCTCGGTTAATTTTAGGTGCTATTCTAGTTCAACTTACTCAATCTGCAAAAGTCACACACATCTTATCCTACTCACTACATGAAACCCCTGTAATTATTCAAATTGTATGTTAATTTATTTGACTGTAATCCTCCTGGAGCACTTTTTCTCTCACATAAAATGATACGTCAGAACGATTTTCGCTTACTAAAATGATTATTTATGAAACCCTAATGGAATAAATGGACTATCTTTCATGGGGATTATTGATGAATAGATTATGAGAAGCTGTAATATCACTAATTCCTATTGTGTCAAAAAGATCTATAAGTAAATTCACGTTTTCATATCTCATTTTTATTTATTTCATCATTTTCATTTTATCCCTCTAAAAGCTATGCAAAAAAAGTATTGACCTGATGAAGAGAGATGGCTATTGCCAAAAATGCACAGACTCCAGCAATTCCTTGTGCCGTGGCACTGTGCACCCAGGTAGACTCCTCACTGGCATTTTGCACAGCTCCCCCAGTTCCCGCTGCAGCTGCAGCCATTGCAGCAATTCCTCCTTCGTCTGCTGACATCGGATCGATCTTCTATCACTCAGAGCTAATACTAGCACATACCTGCAACAAAAACCATGTGAGAATTCGCGATCAATAACTCGAGTAAATAACGAAACGCTTCAATTGCAAATAATTGTGAAATGTTTACTATCAATCGACCAAATGATGAAAAGATAGGAACTTTATCGAATTATGATGGTTGAAAGTGAATTAGGTTATTTTGCATGATGCACTTCGTAAGGAAAAGAGAGATTCGTCATTTTGGGAACGCAAAAATCAATAAATGGAC
>LIAE01007830.1:0-21804 GCA_002287525.1 Diploscapter pachys | reverse complement strand
GGCGGCGCGTTGCGGGGTTGGACTGCGAAGCACAGAAAATAGAATGCCACTATCTAGTTTAGTTTATCAAAAATTTTGAAAATCGATGCATTATTAAATTGTTGGATCAGTTAGTATCACAAATCATGTTTCAAAAGATAAAACTAATTTAAAAATTTAATATTCTTCAAATGATAATTCTGATCGTCACATTTCCACAATTATCATCTGCCATTTGCATTTACGCGTTGCACAACGAATAGTATTATTTCCGCTTGGCGCCAAAATTTAAACCATTTGATTTTCCTCCATTTTTTCGTGGAATTCTTGATTTTTAAAGATTTTTTGAAGAAGAAAACTTTCAGGAAATGTCCTCAGTCGAGGACTTAGTCAACTTCATTCGACAGGTTTTTGGCAGCGCGCTCGAGATATCCGACGAATGGGTCAAATCTAGGTTCGGGAAACTTTGAAAGAAAATTAAAAATAAATAGCCTGGAAGAAAGCCAAATTATTTTTGAAAACCCTCGAAAAAAATAAATTTATTTTTTGAAAGTTAATCTAATTGATTCAAATTTGAGCATTGAAGCGGATTTCACGGACTTCTCGTCTCTGTCCGGAGTCGTTCATCCCTCCCTGTTCGACGATGAAGACGTCGTGGAGAAAATTGAAGCTTGTGAGCAAAATTGAATGTTTTTATAAGTCGTTGGAAAAAGGGTCTTTCCTTATCAAAAATGGAATAAATAAAACTGCCTTTAGCAATTATAACAAATGAGTTGCAAATTAAAAATTTGAGCGTTTGTTCAAAAATTCAACTACTTAACGATTTTGTTTTGAGTGGCGAACCAATGCAAGGAGTACATCCAGAAAGCGGACTCGCCCGACTTGTGGAAACGACTGCTCGAAGAGGAGTTCCCGCCCAAGAATCTGCCCATTCTGCTCTGGTTCGCACTCGAAGGAGGTCTCCAATCTGGATGGTCAGTAGAAAATGCTAAATGCCGAGATTCAGTATCTAAGTCTACGAAACACACTGGGCGATTACTTTCGGAGAATTCTTCCTTCCGAACTTTTGCGGATCAAAGACCAGTATATCTATTAAAAAATCACCCTGAAATGGAATTCTTGAAATAAATAATTTCGAATTTTCAGTTCGACGATTCGACTCAGCTCTGCAGTGCAGGCAGCCTCCGCCTATCTACTTCTGTCCAGCATCAAGGGCGCTCAGGCCTATGAAATCTTCCACACTGGTCTCTACAATGTGGGTTGAATTAGGAAATCTGAAAATGACAAGTTTTTTGAAAGCAAGATTCCGAAGTGCCAAAACTTTAACCTAGTCGAATTTACTCTACATAATCAAGCCCCCAGATCTTATAATTTCCCTTTATCGTGATTAGTTAAAAATGATCTTCTTTGAAACTTTTTTCACTTTTCAAAATGATTTTCGAAAAAATTTGTATTTTCAGAAATCTATGGACGTATTCCGCAAAGTGATCAACGCGTTGCTGGCGAACGCAGCCGAGATGGACGCGGAGAAGAAGCGGAAACGCACCAAGGGACCCTCGGTCGGAACGACCTTCTTCAACAAGACAGGGGCGGGCAACAGGACCACCATCAACAAGACGAAGCATCAGAGGAGCAGGGTGGGAAAATAAAAAAAAAAGAATTCGTAAAATTTCTAATTTCAAGACGATTATTTGTTTTATATAAAAATGAGAAAACTAGAAAGATTTTCGGCCTTTATTCTCATTCTCTAAAATTCTATTTGACAAATGATCTGCTGTTTATAGGAATGAAAATAAAAAGCAAAGTAGAAACGAGAAAAATTCAGAATGACGACGAAGACGCGTCCATGGACGAGCCAGCTGCTAAGTACGAGTCGGACGATTTGAAGAAAATGCTCCTCGTCTCCACAAACTCGCTCTTCGTCTTCCTCAAAAGAGGTTGGAATAAAAAAACATTTAAAAAAGAAACTGAGAAAGAGAATTCCCCTTTGTTGCTTCAAGATGTTTTTTCTCTACTGTTTCATAGAGAGAATACTTTCAAAAATTTCATCTTATGTTAATTTTGCAGTGAGCCTTCTGAACTACGTGGAAGAGTCGCAGAGAACGGTGGATTTCATTCGCGACATCGCCAGAATCGACATCGACAAGACTACCAAAGTGAACTTTTTTTACTCTTTGAAAACATATTTTCACAATCCTCTCCCTCGAGTTTTATTAACTTTTCATAAATGTCGATTTGTTCTGAATTTCGAAATTCTATTTCAGGTCAACTTCGCCCAGAATCTAAAAGCTTTCGAGAAACTGACCGCGTTCAGCGATCGTGCATTCGCCCTGATGCAGAGGTACCTTGACAATGGGCATTCAGCTGGGGGAATTCTGGTAAGAATTTTGAAATTAACTTGAAAAAATGAAATATCAAAAATGGTTTTTTCTTATACGCTTTTCAACTACTTTTCTATTTCCTAAAATAATCTTTTTTTTAGATTAAAACGATTTAATCTTCAAATTAAAAATCAAGATTTTCTTAGACATTCTAAAACTTGATTTTTCAGGCATACAGCCACTTCGTGATGCCCCGCCTTCTTCATCTGACGATCGACAACTCGCTCGTGCCGTCGACCTCTTCGATTCCCGTCTCCATGACTGTCACAAAGGACCTCATCGTTGCGTTCGTCAAGGAGAGAATCGAGAGGGACGCCGTCGACGAGGAGGAATTCAGATCCATAAAGATGGTGGGTTATTTTCTTTCAAGAAAAATAGAAAGTTTTTTTCAAAGCTAAAGAAGAAGCACTATTTTTCAGGAATAATCGAGAAAATATCAATAATGAAGGGTGAAGAAATATGATTTTCTTTTCAAATAATTGGGATAAAATCATGAAAACGCAAGAAAATGAAGGAGGAAATTTATGAACAGAGGGAAAATCAAATTTTTGCAATGTGTAGAAATTTGTTTAAGTAAACTGAAAAAAAGAAAAGTATTTTACAAAAGAAATCAACTCTGCGATTTGAACATTCCAGAAAGTTATTCAAATTTCCAGATTCTCGCGAACATCGTGGACAAGTGCGCAGACCGAGCGGACTACCGTTCCAAAGTGACGAATGCGTTCGTCCAGGTCTTCTGCCTCCTTCCCAGAAATGTCCAGCAGGGCACAATTCAAAACCTCTTCTTCCTGTCTCGTCTCGACAAGGCCAGTTGCCGCTCATTCATCGTGGAAATGCTTCCTCAACTGCTTGCAATCCAAGGTTTTTTTTAAATTTAAATTAGTATTTACAATTCTAAAATCACAAAAATTACGAGGCACATATTTCGTTGAAGATTTCAATGAAATAGTCTGAAAATATATTCAAATTTAAATGTTCAGAGCTTAACCAACTATTCGTGCTGAAAGTCCGCGACGGCAACATCAAAGAAGAGCCTCAAGATGAGGAAATGGACATGACTGATTTGGGAGAGACGGCCAGAGACGACAGTTCTGAAAGGAGTCGATCGGTTTGTTGTGAAATTTGAATTTTATGAGAAAAATCTTCATCCTCGAATACTTTCCTCAGATCTACGATATTTTCGTTTTTGAAGACGAGTACTCACAATTGGTCTTTATGATTTCTCAAAATGCTTGTGAGTCACGATAAGATATATTTCTGGAAAAGTCATGGCAAAGTATTTTTCCGATAAAAAACCAATAATTTGCAGGGCGAGCAGGCAGAGGATGGAGTAACGAAGCGCAGAAAGCCGAATAAGAATGGCGAAGACGGGGAGGAACGTGACAATCCACTCTCCGATGACGAACTGGATGAGGCCGATGAGAGCGAGAATGAACGCGAGAAGGACACGCACGGCGATAAGAAAAACAAGTAAGTGATAAAGATAGAGATTTTCAAAACTGAAAGACAAGTTTGTATCGGAGTTTCTCAAATTGTATTATCTGGACATTTTCTTTGATCTTATAAAGTTTTGAAAAATCATATCTGTATTTGAAATTTGAAATTCTCAAAATTTAACAATTCAGCTATTTTTAAGTTGAACACAGAAAAATTCCTGAAATTCGGGAAACTAATTCTCATAGTTTGCCAATTTGACATTTTTAACTATTGATGAAATTTGACAATTCAGGAAGAAGACCAGCATTATTCCGTCCATCGACCCAGGCGAATTCGTCTACCGCACTCTGGTGCAGTACCTAGTTGACAAAGTGCCCTCTGTTCGCGCCAAAGCCCTCATCCAACTGGAAACCCTCATCGCCAAACCACACCTCAGAGAGAGTCTCATGAAAATGGCTGCCCGAATGGTAAATTTTAGAAAAAAAACATTACTTTCTCTAAAAATTGCAAATTTCAAAAATTCTAGAAATTATTGTTTTGAGAGAAACAAACATTTGAGCACATTTTGAAATAGAGAAATTAGGTACTAATCAGAATCGCATTTTTAATGTCAAAACTGGAATCTGGATTTGCGGCTTTTTAGTGGAAATTGCCAAAATAAGGTTTTGAAGAAGTGGTTGTGAAATTCTGAAATTTGCAGCTGAAAGAAAACAGTGCGATGTTTCTGGGAATGCACAAGGAGGAAAAAAGGGGCGTACCGAAGTCGCGACATGGACGACAGGGAGGAGAAACGGCCACTCCTGGGCCCGACGAAGAGGAATTGCCAGCGGAAGTCATCGTATGATTTTTTGTTTTTTAAAAAACAATTTAGAACGTAACTTTTCCAAAAAAAAAATCAATTAACTTCAGAGAAATCGAGCCTCCAACGATGGCGAGGAGGAGAAGGGGGAAATATCGAATCTGATATTCTATTTGGTACGAGTTTTTGAAAAATCCGAAGATAGAAAATATACGAATCGAAATGTGATAATTTCTTAGCAAAAACTTGTCACTCTTCATAATATAATATTTTGAACGCGGGTTTTTACCTGAAAGTTTTCAAGATTAACATTCTAAAGAAGAATATCACCATTGGGAAATTTATTTTAGATGAGTAAGGCAGCGGACGATGAGAAGACCCTGGTGCGCAAGGCCGCTCTCTTCCCGATTCGAGCCTACTTCCGAGTGACCAACGAGGATCCGGAACTCAAGAAATTGCTCAAGATTCTAAAGGTTTGCTTTTTACATTTTGTTAGGATTTTGGAATTGGGAAAATGAATTTTCCAGAATCGCTCGATGGATTCCGCTTTGTCGGTCAGAAAACAAGCAGCAGAGGTCATAAATGACATCCTGGATACGCAGCCCTTCTTCAGGTATTTTTAGAAGAAGGAAAATTAGAAATTTTGAAAAATCAAATTTTCGAAGGAAAAAAATTCACTTTTTCCATTTTCTTCCTGAAATGAACGAAAGACAAACATTGAAAAACGAGATTTTTCTGAATTTTGAATTTTAAGAGAAAAGATCGTGAAAACCTGGCTAAAGTCGATCATGCCGATGGTGTGCGACAGGGAGAACGGCGCCAAGGAGCTCTCCACCAAACTCATCTTTGTAAGAATTTTCTTTTTCTAAATTTTATAGTTCAAAATATGTTTCAGGAGCGACTCTGCCTGCCCTTCCAAGCTAATGAAGTCGACGACTGCAACTGGGCGCTGCTAAAACAAATGCGGCAGGAGGAAGGATTCAGGTAAACAAGATAGAACTGTTTCAAAAGTTGAAAAAAGAATAAATCGAGTCCCAAGATCTGCGCCCTTGCAAAAATGCGTTTGTGGTAGAGACGTGATAGTTTGAAGCTAAAAAGTTGGGAAGGAAGTACCTTTCGAACCCAAAATGTCTCAAATTCCCAATTCAGGTCTAAAATTGTATGAAAAATGGTCTTTCCAGACGCTACCTGGTGCGAGTTCTGGACGAACAGTCGAAGCAGGACCGAGTGAGCGATGCGCTCGTTCGTGGGGTAGAAAGACAGCTACAGGCAGCCGATGAACCTGATCGAATCGATTCGCTCTGGATGCTCCTCGCTGATTTGTGTCTGGTCTACAACAAGGTTAGTTTCAGATTTTTGAAAAGTTTGCACAATTTGTTTTCCTAGTTTGATTTTTCATCTCCAAACTAGATAGCTTTTCAAAACATTCAAATCACAACGATCTTACCGATTTATCCTGAAAATCAAAATTGCACAAAAGTTTTGAATGGAAAATGATTTATTTAGAATAAATATTTCTTTAGATAATGATTTCAAAAACAATGAATTTTTTGGGGTAAAATGATCTTTCCAGATACAAGCCAAAATCTCTCTGTCAGCCTGGCAAACGATGGACTACAGCGACGAGGCAGTGATGAGCAGAGCCGTGCACATCGTCAAGGTGCTCTCGAGGACTTGCGACAGGCTGAAGCCCGAAGAGAAAGAAGAATTGGCACAACAACTACAGAAATTGCTCATCGAATTCAGGTAGGAGAGGAAATTCTTTGGTTTGAATCAGAATAAAAAGTAGAAGATAAAAGATCTTATTCTTTTTTCTTCAAATCTCGATTTTTTCTTTAGTTTTCAAATATTCCAGACTCGGCATCCCCCTGATCAAACCCGTCTACGTGTGTCTCGCCACTCTGCTCGATGCGGTCACCGAGAAAGGAAAAGGTGAAAAATCCGAAAAACGATATTTCAAAATTTTGTGAAATTTAAGGCAAAGGCAAATTGCAACAATTCGGCAAGGACCTGTTGATCGCCTGTCGGAAGAAACTCGCCGATGCGATCAGCTTCACTCTCACCTTAGATAAAAGTGCCGAGTAAGATTGATGTTCTTTCCAAAAAGATATTCGAAAATTTGAATTGAAAATAATATATTTTCTACATTTCATTCTTTCTTTTGCGTTTTTAGAATAAAATATCCGGAAAAGTTAATGCATTTTCGGATAAAAATATTGGAGAACGAATTTCTCAACAACTTTTTTGAAAAATCACGTAATTTTTCTTTGATTGAAAAATGAACTATTGATTCCAGAGGCAAAATCGACGACGTTACGCTGCTCCGTGTGCTGGACTCGATCGCAGAGGCACTGCAGTTCTCCCCTGCCCTATATGCCGGCTGCTCCAAACTGCTCGAGGGACTGCAGCAGATCATGTCCTCCGGATGTCTGGTCGCCGATTATCAGAGTCAAGGTAAATGGAATGTTTTTAATTTAGAAATAAAATATCTTCTCCATTTCTTCGATTGGAATTTAGAAAGTGGATACAAAATTCGTTTGAAAACAAATCCTCCGGAAAGAGTGAGGTTATTTGGAAAGTTCATAGAATTTTCCTTCTTATAATTAGTTTAAAATATATTGTCTAAATTGCGTGAACTGAAAATTTCGAAAATTTTGAATTAAAACATTTTATGTTCAGTGGTGAACGCCCACATCCCTGACGTCGACATGGTATCCTCGCAACCCTGGCAAATTCCCACTGCGCATCGACCCTCCTCCACATCGGGCCAGAGACACGACCCGCCCACCTCGTCTCGTGCTGCCGGGTCGCAGATCAACTCGCAAAAAAATCCCAAAGGTTCGAAATTTATGAAAAAACTACGATTTAAGTAAAATCCAAACTCTGAAAGAAATCCAAATTTTTTATTTACTTGAAGATTGCATGAAAATTGTACGATTCGGAAAATTGAAAAATTATGTAGAGACTAAATGGAGGAAATCTTCAAAAATTGATATAAAGCTAGAAAACAAATTTATTATTTTCAGAAGGCTTCTACTGGTCCGAAAAGCTGAATCTGGAAATCCCGACGGCGATCGGAGTGACTGAGAAATTGCTGACGCAGCCGGTCAGGTCCTACTGCGCCGTCGCCATCGGGAAAGTCTGCATTTTGGTAAGAATTCTTTTTTTTAATCATATTTTTAACATTCAAATTTTCACTCGAGTATATTTTTTACATTTAAAAAATCCTAATTTGAGTTTTATGCTTTGTATTCAAATTTAAAAAAAAGTCGGAGAAGATTGATTTTCGAATTTTTAGGACCAGAAATTCGCGAAAGTGATGGTGCCCGCCTTCGTCCGACAGCTGCAAACGAACCCCGACCATCTGATCAGAAGCAACATCGTCATCGTTCTAGGAGATCTTTGCGTTAGGTAATCTATTTTTTTAAAAATGAATCAATATTTTTATCTCATTCTTCCACTGCTTGTTTTTTTATTTCATACTAAATACTGAAGGGAATTTTATTCCTTTGAAGTTGGATAAATATTTGAAGAATCAATTTTTATCGATTTTTTCCAGATTCACGAGCCTCGTCAACCGCTACTCGGCAATCATCGCAGGCTGCCTCAGAGACAGGTCGGCCCTCGTCAAAATGCAGACCCTCCAGACGCTCACCTTCCTCATCAAGGAACAATTCCTCATCTTCAAGGGAGAGGTTTGTAATTGAAATCTCACATTTAGCGAAATTCTCTATTTCCGACTTTAAAAATTCCCATTTCCAGATGAGTCCGATTAGAACTTTTTTCTGAAAGTAAAAAAAATAAAATTAAAACATTTCAGATCATGTACCAACTGGTCGCAATGACGCTGGATGCAGACAAGCACATCAGAAAATACGCTTCGTTTTGTCTGGTTAGTGACTTTTTAATTCAACATTTCTTTTACAAACAAGATTGAAAACGTTTCTGAAGATTCGTTAAAATAGTTTTTAATCCTGTTATTTATGAAAGAACATTTTTTCAGACCAAAGTGCTGATGCCTCAGTTCCCGATGATGTTCCGCAACCACTTCATCGAGTGCCTCGTCTACTTCAACCAGATCCCCAAAGGCTTCATGCCTGGAAGTAGGGAAAACGTTATTTTTGTTCTTATTTCAATTTTTTCTTAAGAATGAGTACTAAAATGGGAGTACATTTCAGATAGATTTTCTATGAAAATGATTTAATTTCAATTTCAGGCGAGCTGAACGAAGAGGACGTGCTCCTCGACAAAGCAGCAATGTTCAACCTCGCCGGCAAGAGGCAGAGGGACAACAGGGTTTCACTCTATCGATTTATGGTAAGTTTTTCATGATTTAAAGTATCTCAAGTCATTTGATTTCAGATCCAAACCTTCAACGACACGATGCGATTCGAGATAATGGCACATCTCTGCGATCAGGTTTTTCAATTTTCCTTCCTTTTCTTAAAAATGCAAATTTTCAGGTGCTGGCCAAACTGCGTACTCAAATCAATCTCGGCAAAATGAGTCTGACCGATCCGCGCGTCAACGAATTGCTCGCTGACATTTTCATTGTAGGGTTTTTTTTCTGAAACCAAATCTAAATTTTTGAAATGTCTTTTTCCAAATTCAAACAAAAATAGTCTTACATTAATTTTCAAATGAAATTCCTTAGATTCGGTCTATAAAAATCCAAATTTCTCTTTTTAATTCAAAAGGATTTTTTAATGGTTTCTCTTTCAGATTCTCTCAATGGACGAAATCCGTCTGAAGATGGACATGGGCAAGAACCCGAACGCGGGTGCGGATGACGAGGAGGAAATCATTCCGGAGAGGGTCGAGAAGGTCGTCAAGAAGGCCCTCACCGAGGCATTCATGCGTGCTACTCTCGAGGTTTGTTTTTTAATGTTTCAAATTTCGAAATTTTGATTTGTTTTCTTGAATTCATTTACTTATACTACACGTTTCAAGTGAAATTGTTGGCCAAAAACAATTAAATATTTTCAGAATAGAAGGAAAAGCTAAAAAAATATTTGTAGAACGTGATGCCGCCGCTCTTCGACATCAAGCGTATGCTGTACAACTCGCGCTCGCCACTCATTCGACTCTGCATCTATGCCATCAAGTAAGGATTTTTTCTTTTTCGGAAAAAAAATAAACATTGGATTAAAAGAATTTTTTTCCAGATCGATAGTCGAACAATTTTCCGGTGAACTGGATGAATTCTTCGCTGGAAATGAAGATCTTCGAGAGGAGTACGCATTCGATTTGCATCGATATAAGGTTGTGGAAATGTTCTTTTCAAAGTCTTTGTAATTATTTGAACTTAAGAATTCTTGCTTATTATTTAGCGAAAAGTACCCAAAGTGGCACTTTGTATATCATTTTTGAGTGTTAGAAAGTCCTTCCAAATTTTAAGGATTGTCAAATAGGCTTTTTGATATATTTATCTGCACTTTTGCAATTCTGGATCTTTCCTAAAATATTCAAAGTTCTAGGTCAGAATGAAAATGATGATGGATTTTCAGGAAATGGGCAAAGTGCAGAAAGCTGCGGAAGAACGACACAGACTGGAGAAAGAGAGGCAGAGAGAAAGCAGACAGACAGCGCAGACACAGAGGGGACACAGTCAGGGAGATGATGTAGCTTCCCAAGTTGATGATGTGGCTGAACCAGTACAGGTACCGTAATCATAAAATAATTTAATCTTAAGAATAGAGCTTATTCTGAATTATTGAAAATGAATTTTTGCTGGAAATTTTCTTCTATTTTTTCAATATTTTTCATAATACTTGCATTCATTTTTTCTTCTTGGTCAAAACTGTTTACTTCCAAACAATATCCACTTTTCCAGTTATTGCTTTTGAAATGGATGAAATTTCAGAAATCATTAAAAAAGTAAATGAAAAAATCGAGTTTGAAACGCTGACGATTTTGATTCCAGGGGGCGGAAGTGGTTGAAGATCCGGACAAGACACAGACGCCGAATGAAGCGAATGCACAAAATGCGGATGTGGAGATGAGGAACGAAAATACCGAGGAAGGAAGGCAACATGGACAAAACGTCGAGAAGACTGCCATCGAACCGGAAGAAGCACAGGAGAAACTGACCGAAGGAAACGGACAGAGTCAGCAGAACCAGGATGAACAAATGGACGTCGATCAGGTATGTGTTGAATCTTTTGCTGGAATTCTAAAGAGATCGAGGTTAGATTATTTTCTTGAAAAAAATAGAGTACTGAATTTTAATGAAATTTAAAATTTCCAGGAATCCCTCGACGTGACGCTCCAAATTCCCCAGCCTGCTGCGGAAAAAGGAAAGGATCAAAATGAGGCTGGAAATGGACAGGTAGCATATTTAGAAAGATAATCAAATTTTTAAATTAGGGACAAATTCGTAAGAACTGATATTTTGCCTTAGATAAAATTTGTTCCAGGGTTAGAACAATTATGATTTTGACAGGAAGACGAGAAAATGGAGGAGGAGGAGGAAGTAAACGAACAGAGAGAACAGGGCGGACAGGAGAAGCTGAACGAGAACAGTCCCGATGCGGACGACATCGATGACAGGGCCATCTCCACGCCCATCAAGAACATTCTCAGCTCCAATGTAAGATTTTTAATTCCGTTTGATGAAAACGTCGTATTTTTTCATTCCCTGAGGAAAAATTTGGTCTTCTAAAGAAAATGAAATTATTGAAGAATAGTGAATTTTATCAAATTGTTAAAAGAAGGAAATTTTTATTAAAAATACCGTATTCTTAGTTTCATTTTTCTCATTTTCTGAAGAAAAGCATGCTTTTTACGAAAAAATGAAATTATGGAAAGATATAGTGATTTTTTACTCGATTTCTGATAGAGGAAAATTTAAAGGGTATAGCAACTTTTGATTGAACAATTTTCCAGATCACATTCATGGGTCTCGATCTCTCCGCCATCCAGCGTGACGATCCAGCCTCAGTTGTGCGCAGATCTCGTCCGAGTGCCAAAATTGGTCATTTTTAAAAACTTTATTTGAACATTTTCTATCCAGAATTTCAAAAGTCTTTCAAATTATTTTTTTTTTCTATCCAAAATTTCTTAAGAATTATCTTTCAGCCCGACCACCCCTACAAGACCGTCTTTCGGAAAATTCTGAAGATTGAGCCCTAAAAATGAACTTGAAAATGCGAACCTGGAATTTGAACTTAAAATTTGATCTTTCCCTATTTTTGTCCAAGACAATCATTCAAACAATCGAAGTTAATGATCTCATTTGCTTATTTATTTGTTTTTTGAAGAATTCGCCAATTTAGTCAGAACTTCATTTCTATCGTTTCTTATTCATCAGTGCAATTTTGCTACTGCTTTTGATCAAATAAAATGTATTCTTTATCTTTTATTGTTTGTTGTTATTTGAAGAGTTTGGAGCTCGGAAATATTTTGCCATTTTATTTCGTCTATTTTTCCCGCTCTATTGCATTTCATTTATCTGTAAGGTTTATGAAATGCGTTCTGTGAGCATCGAGTTGTATTTTATCGACTCGGATTTTTCATAGATATCTTAAAGAAATTTAAAGATCGTCAATAATTCTCAAAAATGCACATTTTAGATGCAAAGAGCGTTGCCATTGGATAGAAAACGGGTGCCGTCTTTGTACGACGACGATGAAGAAGGCGAAGGACAAAATGAATCTGAACAGGCCGGACCCGCTGCGGCTAAGAAACCCAGAGGTTTTTCCTTATTTATTTTCATCTTTCTGATTTTTAATCAACAATTTTTAGATTATTTTCTCTTGAATGAATTCCATAACTTTCAAAGTTGGCAATTTTCAGACGAGCCCCCTGTTCAATCTGATGCAGAATCGTCTTCAAATGGTAGGAATAAAGAAGACGAAATCAAAGAAGAAAAACAGATCATTGAATCTGAAGATGTACCGAATAAAGGTGAATTTATTTTTCCTGTAGATTTGAAATTATAATATTTTTCAGATCCAAGCCTCTTCTCTGTAATCGGAACGAGGAAGGGCGAGAGGGAGGACATGCAGGACGCTCACTTGGCCATCGATCATTTCGAGTTCGAGTGCAAGGGGGTGTAAGCTGAAAGTTAAATTTTTAAAGATATTGTTTCAAAAAGTTTCTTTTTATGGACATGTTTTGTATTTCTAAAATTTTTCAAGTTTTCGAATTTTCAAACAAGTTTCAATTTTTCAAATGAAGAAAATGCAAATAATCTTCTCCAGAAAACGTAGTGCATTGTACGCGATTTTCGACGGCCATTCCGGAGCGCGCGCGGCCGAGTTCTGCAGGGACAAACTGCCGGACGTCTTGAAGAAAAAGTTGAGTTCTTGTAAGTACAAAGAAAAATCAGAATGCATAATTCGAGTAATTTTATTATTAAAAGTGAGCTCATATTTTCTGTCATCATGCCTTGTCAAGCAATTTAGTATGCAAATTTTGACCGGCTTGGCATCGATATTAACATACTTGCAACTAAGATCGCTTGACATTATCATGATTTCAAAAAGCAATATGAACTTAGCCTTTATTGGTATTTGATTTTATGTGAACAAATCGATTTTAGACGATGATGTGTCGAATTTGGAGAAATCGCTAAAGAAGATTTTCACGGAGAGCTTCAAAGCGATCGACGATAGATTCCTCAATATCGCACGCAGCAAGTATGATCTTAAAATAAAATAAAAACGATTTTTATTCTTTCAGCAAACCAGTTTGGCGAGACGGCGCGACAGCAACGGTAATTTTCCTGCTCAACAACGTGATTTACGTCTCGAATTTGGGTGATAGTCGGGTAAATTTTTAAAATTGTTTTAATTATGACAAATTTTGACCAAAAATATTTGTATTCTTCTTCGATCACTTATCTTTCGTATCTTTTTAAATATTTTGTTTAAATTTGTATCGAGAAATATTTCATTTTCTATCGAATCATTCTGAGACAGATTAATGATTTTCAGGCTGTAGTTGGACGAGTGAAATCAGAAACTCCTGGAATTGCGCAGTCAAAAGAAGAGAAGGAGAAAATGTCAGCGATTCAGCTCAGCATCGATCACAATCCGAGTGCCTACGATGAAAGGATGAGGATTCAGAAGACTGGCGCTACAGTCAAGTAGGGTTTTATAAAAAGCACAAAAAATCATTTTATTTTTTCTGCTATATTAAAAACTTTTATCATTTTTAAACACTTTTCATGCAATGTTTTATTTCCAGAGACGGCCGCGTGAACGGAATTATCGAAGTATCTCGATCGATTGGCGATGGAGCGTACAAATCACTCGGTGTGAGCTGCATTCCCGACATGAAACGGCTGACATTGACTCAAAACGATAGGTTAGTAAATTTATTTTTGTCTATTTACTCTTTCAAAGGATCTTTATTTTCCTCCTTCATATTTCGGAATGAAAGTACTCTTAGTCTTGGCTTTACGCAAATTATAGCTACAAAAAATGATGTTTATCTGATAGAAAGGCTAATTTTAGTGTATATCAATTTTTTAAAATTTTAATTAAATTGCACTTTTTATTATCTAAAAAATTAGAAAAGAAACTATTTACATGAAAACTAGCAAAAACCCGCGAGAATTTGGAATTCAACAATTAGCTAGAAACATAGGAAATCTTGTCAGAATGGCATCTGAAGCGTCTGTAAATCATAATTTGTGGTTATCGAAGAGATTCGGTCGAAAAAACCCGTTTGGAATATAAAATGTCATAAATGCGAGTGAAAAATAAGAAGTAGCAAGATTTTGTACCGGAAAAACTATCATTATCAATTCATCAAGTGATGTCATATCATAAGGTTTTGAAATGAGATAGGAATTGTTGGCTTATTGTAAAGTTCCTCCGAATTTACACCGCCCAGCTGTAAAGGTAGCCACTTTTCAAGAAAATCACTAGGAAAGGATAAAAGTTTTAAAAGGCAAAAATTTAAAATTTGATACAGATGATGGCTCGGAAATTAAATATGATTTCCCTCGACTTCGGAAATGGATTCAGGCAAATGTTTGCCCATTGTTTCAGGCAGGAATATCAGTGCAACTAATGCGGCAGTAGCGGCTAGAAAGGCGAAAGGAAGGACGAGGGTTAGGGGTCCGAAGGCGTCCACCTGAAAAATCATCACTTTACATGGTTTAAGGCGAGAATATTTGAAAGAGAAGAACAAACTAATATTTTGGTACGATAATAGGAAACAAATTTAATGGAAGATAGGAAAAAAGTAAAGTCGAATTGCAAAATGATATTAGGAAGTTAGAAGGTCATCAATCAAACAGTCGCTGTTATCAAATTCCGGCTGATCGTTGATTTTTTCTTATCTTTCGGATAAAAGAGAATTACATCATTTTGTAATTTGCAGTAGAGTGCTAGGCATTTCATTTCATACCATACCGTCACTATCAATGCTAACAGTGTAGCTACTTCCTATCATCTACCGAAGACGATGCGTCGGGAACAATTTTACAAGATGGATGACATTTTTAAAATTATCGGAACTTTTGTGGACAATATAAGGACGCTTACCAGCCAAAGTGCCACATAGGACGAGGCGATGGCGCCGATTCTAGCAATTGTCGAGCAACATCCAACTGCCGTGTTCCTCAGCACTGTCGGGAAGAGTTCAGAGGTGAATGTGTACATGGTCGTGTAGGCCACGGTAATCATTGCCTTGGAAGTCATCATCACGGCGATTTCGAGGAGTTGAAAGGGGACTGGAATGGAATTTATTAGCTCGAAGAAGAATTTGAAGTTTTTATTTTCTTTTAAATTTCATACGGACGTTGACCTTTTATTGTGAAATGTTCTAGCTTCACTTCAAGCTTTATCTTAAACTTCAATTTTAGGTTAAATTCGGTTGAAGATTACTTGAAGTTGCATTTTTCATCAAAGAAAACTTTGATAGAATTATCATTTCCTTACCGTATTCCTTCACAGCGATAGTCGACAGAAGTGAGATTCCTCCGATAAACAGACTCGAGCTGACGAGTAGACGTCTTCCAATTCTGTCGATGAGCAGATAGACGATGAGTAGAGCTGGAATCTCCATTGCTGCAGAGATGGCGAAGTTCACGTAGAGATTTCCACCGCCCAGATCAGCCTTCATCGTCAAGCCGTAGTACATCATCGTTGTCACTGGCCTGGAATTCGAATTATTTAAATTTCGAAGAAAATAGAACATGAATTTTCAAGCTTTGAAAAAAAAATTGAAACTCTACCAAATAAAGAAGCACGACAGAGATCGTTTTCTCAGATTTGGAGTTCTAACTAAATCCGTGATTCCGAAAGAGGTGTTTTTCTTGGTTGCTGGCGATCCTTCGATTTGGTTCCACCTAAAACTTATAAAATCTAATTGTGTGATTTTCTTTAATTTACCATTTCTCTGGAATGTAGGACTTGTTGACTTTGGCAGCTCTATTCAAAATGACATCAGCCTCCTCGTATCTTCCCTTGGAAACCAACCAGAGAGAGCTTTCTCCGATTAGCCTAAAGTTTTTGAATGGTTTGATTTTTTCGGCTAAAAGTTGGACTTACCACCAATAGCTTAGAAATAGCAGGGAAGGGGCGGCAATGGCGAAGTGAAGCAGACGGTAGTCAGAGATGAAATAGGCTAGAAGGGCTAGGATAAGCTGAAATTTAAAAAATTTGAAATTATTGAAAACATTGTTATCTTTCAAGTTCAAATACTTTTTTTTTAATAATGAACAAACTATAATGAAGAGAAATGCTAAAAATATCTTTATCTTATTGGGCATTTCCTCATTTATGATTATTATTGTTAAAAAAAGTTATACCTGTCCAAAAGTGTAGAAGATATTCGCCACGACTGCACCCAGACTTCGATATCGCTTTCCCATCAATTCCATTCCCAGAACGACGGCGATTCCGTACAGACCTGGTTGAGAGATACCCGTTCCGGCTCTAAAGATAATCGTTGTTTTTTTAATCAGAAAAGTCTTATGATATCATTCTGTGTGATAATGTCATGAGATTATCTTTCTATCTCAAAAAGTCGTACTTCAAAATAGCGAAGATCCACCAGGTCGGGGCGATAGCCAGAAGCAGTCCGCAAGTGCACTGAATGACTAGGGCGAGGTAGAATACTTTCTTGCGCCCGATCCTGAAAATTCAATTTTCCTCGATCTGCTTTTTAATGTGTCAAACTTGTCAGCGGCAATTCCACAGTAGAGCGACCCGACCATCTGTCCGATGTAATAGAGCGATTGCACGGTGGCTTTGATCCAAACTCGATCGCCTTCGATGTCCCACTAAATTATGAAAATTTGGAAATTGTTCAAGAAAAAACGCAAGAAGAAAAATCTTATTCTTTTTATTTTCAAGTTTCTTACCCTTTTGATCGCTGATCCTTGAAAGACTTCCATTTCGACGGTTTCTTCCATCAAACCCACTGCATTGGTAGAATTAGTGTTGTTTGCCCTGGAAATTTTGAAAATTCTTTGAAATTAGAATTTTTCTTACTGTAGAACACCCTCGAATTGAGGTGGGGCGGCAACGAAAGTCCAGCTCATAACGTGCATTGCGACGAAGATTGACGGCAGACAGAGCAGGAAGAATTGCAACATTTGGTATCTGAATTGGAAATAAAGTAGATTTTTTGAAGGGTAAATTTTGCCCACCTTCCAAATTCTCCGAGTTGCTGCGAAACGAGACTTTCGAAAGTGATTTTCTCAGGCTTCTTGATATCGTCATGCTGCTCCTTGTTGCGACCGTTAGAATTTTGTTTCTCATCCTCGACGTCATTTTTCTCGTCCTTTACTTCTGTCTCAGTTTCTGCATCGTGGTTTTCTTCCGAAATTGTTGATGTTGGAAGCCTTGGTGCCATTCAGCGGCCGGCGATCTAAAATAAGGAAGTACGGTTTTTTAGAAAGTCATAAATTTGAGGCGGAATAGTTTTGGTAAAAATGAGAAAGAGTTTGAACTTTATAAGAATTAATAGAGTACTGTAATTAAATTGAAGATTCAGACGAAATGTATGAATTGAGACTATATTTCTGGTTTTTATCCTTTCTAGTTGAAATGCTTGGCGATAACATAACATTTGATAAGTGATAGTTCTCTCAGATGGAATGGAATCAAGCAAAAACAATAGGTCAAATACGACCCCATGACACGGCGCTACTCCCACGTGCAGATGTAGAGAAGTCGGGGGTGACAAATTGGGAGTGGAAAAGATAAGGTGACTTGAAGAAAAAACTATCAGGAGATCAAAGACAATAATGACGCAAAACATCGTAGGAAAAATGTACCGAAAGTCAGGCACATGAATCGAAGTAATGAATTACTGTGGCATCTTACGTTAGTCACCATCACGCTACCGTCATTCTTCGTAAATGTCAGCATATTTTAAACTCATTTCTTCTCTGAAGCGGGTGACAATTACAGAAGATGAAAATAACGCGGCTTCTACAGACTTCAAAGTACAGTAATTATTGTGAGAAGTGGTTGCATGAAGAGAGTCGACAAGAAAAGTGCACATGCACGCATTATGATCGGAGACGTGTTAGAAGAGACAGTAAACAATTGGAATGACGCAATGAAACAAAAACAGAAAAATGATATTTCGATAGGAAAAATGAAATGTCAGCCTTCAAATAATTCTTTTGAATCTCAGCAATTAGAATTAGTTTTCCATCAAATATAAAATGGAATTGAAGTTATAGAAAATACAAAACTAACGAAATTTAAAAATAATGTTAATTGATCGATAAAAATAAGGATAGATGAGATTTCAGGCTGCTGATCGTCGCCTGCGATGGTTTATGGAAGACATTCGACAACGAGGAAGCGATCAAGTTCGCTCTCGACAAAGTAACAGAATTTGAAAAGGTGAGATATTTGGATAGTGGAAAATAACTAGTGGATGTGAGAAAATAAAGGAGAATGTTCCAAGTGGGATATTTGAATGACAAAGTGGTAGATTCCGCCAATCAAATGAACATTTATCGAGCAAAGATCAAGTTAATTTTCTACATGCGCAAATTTGTATTGGTAAGATCTTCGATTTCATGCATCTCTAGCTTTAAAGAGTTCATAGTTTTGAACTGGATATAGAGCTGGTAAAATACACAAGAACATTCACTTCTCAAAATGAGTTGAAATAAGTTTGAATTTTAAACTGGACACTAAAATTTAGTGAAAATCATGTGCGTTTTGAATCATTCAAAACTGAAATCTGATATCAGCCGGAAGTTAAAAAGTTTACTGAAAAAATGACACGAAAGATGACAAATATATGATAAAAATGTAGCGAAATTTGACTGAATCATCATCATCAACAACTTCATTCTATCAAGTGAATTTCTGCTTTTCATTTGCATCAATCTTTCAGAGTCAAAGATGAATAAATCAAACATGCTATAGTGGCCAAAAACCAATATATGCGTAATACTCAGCATAAAATACGAGATACTTTGATTTTGTTAAAATTCTGAATCATCATACAATAGAAATATTTCATGATCTTCATATTTTACTTTTAAAAAATCACCGTCTCTTGCGTAAAAGTTTCTCTTCCTACATAGTTTTATTCAGTTTTTCCTCTATCAAAATTTATTGCTCCCAAACTGGGCGAACCTCCCAAAGAATCTCATAAAATAGGCGATATTTACCGAAATTTGCAATATCTTTATTCAAACTATCTAAATCAAAGGGATATTCTATTCGACGAACAACAAATATCATCACATATCACATGCTTTTCGTGGGTAGATGATTGAGATGGATAAAAACGAGAAAACTTGCAGATAGGCGAAATAAATAAATGTATCGGAAGGAATGTGGGAATAGAGGGATGACGATGATGGAATTGATAGAGGGAGGGAGGGGTCGTGCCTCTGCAGATTGCAGACTTGCAGAAATGACAATCACTGTACGGTACGGAATCGTGAACGATGATCTGTTAACTTTTTCACCATTAAAATGGTAGCGTAGTTTTTGAAAATCGGATGAAAGAATATAATTTTTCGTAAAATGCATTTAATTATCATTGATATGTTAGGCTTACTTTACCTATGATTACAGTTTAGCACATTATGAAGACAGGTGAAGTTCAGATTCTGCATAACAGAATTACTATATTCATTCCTTCTAAGAATTTTATACGACATAAATAAAACTGCGAAATCTCTTATAATTTGGTTTCAAGTGATAAATTCTCGATTTCAGTCAGACATAGCGGAAGAATTGGGTGAACGTCGCGAGCAGACCGTGTGGAGACTGGCGGCAGAGTCGATGGCTGCAGAGGCAGTGAAGAGGAAGTGCGGCGACAACGTCAGTGTTCTCCTTCTGCCTCTTTCTCCGTACATTTCAATCGCATAATAATCATGATAATTTAATTATTAGTGGGTCCATCTAAATTATAACCTGATGCAAGATGAATTTTGTCATTGATGCACTTTGCATTTTAAGAAGGTTGAGAAAAGGTGCGTCAGTTATAAAATTACATTAGTCTATCATCCACCCCTATGAAACCCATCATCTACTTTATTTTCACTTCATCAATGCATAATTTTACCTTTATTCCATTGTGTAAAAAGTCACAATTTTTCAGAAATTCTATCGAGTTGAAACGAATATCAGTAATTTTGACAAAAATGAATGGAAATAAGATGATAAGGTGTTCATATTTAGTATTGTTTTAGTTATGATATCGAATAAATCGAATTTTTATTCGACTAAGAAATTCCGCCCTGTCAATATCGTGAAATCATCACAATTCAGTTGCAATTGGGAATTGCAATAACATTCAGCGAACCAGTGAAGATCAAATTTATTATAGTGGGTGTGAACAGAACAAATTGATTTCAATGCTGCTATAGGTCAAAAATTTATTGAAAACGACGAACTATCAACCTTTGTCTGTGAAGAAAATTGTAAATGCTAAAAATCAAAATTTTATCGATTCAAATTGATATTATCATTTACGAGCGAAATAATGAGTTGATCCAAAATTGGCGTAAGATATCTAAAATACGATAGTAGCAATAATAAAAAAAATGGTATAAATATAAAGGACGAAAGTGGAGTCAAATTTCTGAAGCAAACTTTATAGATTTTTTGTCATCTTAGTATTCTTCGAAAATAAAGCGGTTTCAAGGGGAATTTTCTTTGCAAAATGCAACCGACTAATGGGTAGACAACTTTCCTTTCTTGGCACCCGACTGATTTGCGACAGGACCTGCCAAAAATTATCTAAAAGTCTTAAAATTCAATAAAATCAGCATTTTGGACAATTTCCACGTACTTTCATTAATTTTTCAAATGATGATTGATAGATTGGTGCCTTGCAATCATATTTAGATCAAAATCTCGTCCTGACTCTTCGACTTTGTTTTCTTACTATAAAATGAACATTTGAATGCATTATTTTGACATTAAAACGAGAAAATGCATCCATTTTCATTCATTTCTGCAATCCTTTCATTTCAATCTTGCCGCTCCCTCTCTCTAATGTACGAGAAAATGGTGGGAAAACTGACGATTTGATCAATTTTCAATCGTTTGGATGTGATCAAATCCTGAATTCGAATTCAACTGACAAAAATATGGTAATTCGGAAGACGTTTTCTCGACGCCACAACTTTTCATGGAATTACCTATTTTGAAAACGGTAAAAAGTCTCTCAGAATCAGTAAAAATTGAGCTTTCTTATGGAATAATTTTCATCATTCATGCATTCTTCACGTTTCAAAACCCATTTGCGCCCTCTATATATATCAAGTTATCTCATGATTTTTTCAGATTTTCAATAATTCGTTCCATAGATATCTTCTATCTCAACCAATTGTCAATAATTGTTCATCAAAATAGATAAATTTTGTTGTTATTCCTAAAATTCCTACAAATCCAAATCAGGCTTCATTAAAGACTGTTCCTCGTTTCGACCTGATCTGTTTATTCAGTCCAAATGGCGGGGTTGTTTTGCTCAAGCATTGCGAGTTTTTCATCCTCAAATTGCCGGAGCATCATTCGTGGCACTAAAATTGCATTAATATGCCAAAAATAACCATCAACATCGAGAAAAATACCAAAACAACGAAAATCACTGAGGAAACTGTAAATAATCATCAATTTGATCAGACAAACATCGGCAAATCAAAACAACTCAGCAATTTGCATAATCTGTCAGGAAATGTCGAAATAATAGGAAAATATTGAAGATCCAAACATTAGGCGATCAGTCACGTAATCGTCAAAGTTACTATAAAAGGGTGAGTTT